>CM069905.1:126338467-126423663 GCA_036172215.1 Camellia granthamiana
AAAGATTTATGGATGGCTCAGATTGTCAAAACTTGGAAAGCTTACATGTAATAGATCAATGGTGTAATCAACATTTGTACGAATTTCTCCCCGAATTTGAATTTCCTTTAGCCCAAGAACCATGTTGGCAATTGCTAGGGCTCTGGACTCTCCAAAGGCAAAAATATGACCTGAGGTATATTCAGTTTTAGCAGCATACACACTAATAAGTTATAGAATCATCTATACACCTAGAACATAACTCTGATTAGAAAGTTTTTAAAAGAAGCTGTCTAAAAATATAAACACAAATCATCATGATGCCCTAGTGCAGAAGGTTGAGTAAGATAAACTTGATACATATATGTATTGTACAAATATCTAATTAGGGAATCATGAAATTATGTATCAGTTCACAAAAATACAAATATATGGGAATACATATGGGATACATTGGTAAGCCATAAATATATGACACAGTCACATGAAGAAGCACAAAAAACTAAAGCTCAAAAAGTTATTTGACCTTGGAAGAACTCAAACAACAAGCACAGTTTTAGTTTATAATTAAGTTGCATTCATATCATCTGATTTAACCAGTTTATTAGGTTTCTAAGCCGCTTACCAAATTGAGAATCTGAAAATTCATGAATGCCTCCTCCAGACTGCAAACAATCACGGGGTGGTCAGCCACAAGTTTTTGAATTCAAGGATTGTCCCCTATAATAATACAAAGAAAAATATACCTTAACAGAAAAGTATGCCCACACATTTGGCTTGCTTTTAAAACTCAGCTCCTGTAAAAATTCCAATGACTTGGTAAATGTTTATCATGAAACAAACCCAACACCACCAACCCACCCCCCCCGCGGGCAAACCCTAAATAAATAATAATAAAAGAAAGACTTCTGACTATCTTTGAAAATCTAACCTGTACTTTCCCACTAGTAGGCTTAAAACCATCATCTGGATCCTCACTTGTTACACGCACAGCTACACAATGACCTTTTGGCCTTGTAGATTCTGCCTTGTCAAAGTCAAATGGGGTAGCAAAGACAGAAATCCTCCTCCAAGCATCGTATCCTCCACCATGTTCCATTCCATAAAATCGCCTAATTTCTAGTTAAATAGGCACAGGAAAATAATTGACATAAATAACAAGAAAATTTATAAAGATTTTAAAATAAAAAACCCAAATCTGGTAAGATTATACCAGGAATTTGCCAGAGAGGAATCCCCATTCCCACTGCAACCTGTGCTGCTGGCAGATTTATTTCAGCTATCCACTCAGTGACAGGGTGTTCTACCTACAGTAGAGCTTGTTGTAAGAAATTTGTAATGATCATGGTGAACATACATGGTAAATGGTTTCCCATGCATTTATAACTCATTTGCAACAGAATGAAATCAAAATTGGACAACCAATTAGCAGCCAACCAATGGTCAATTCCGCCATTCGCAGTGGCAACGGATGCACAAAAACAATTCAAAGAGATAATAAGAGGAGATGACACATAACAAAAATGAGAAAATGAATATAATATGGACCAGCTTTGACATTGAAACTGGTGGGACAAACCTGCAACCGAGGGTTGAGCTCTAAGAAATAGTACTCCCCAGTATCCATACTGTACAGATACTCAACAGTAGCAGCTCCAACATAATTCACACACTTGGCTAATCTTCTAGCTGCCTGCTCCAACTTTTTCACCATTTCTAGAGGAGCTACTGTAATTGGACCTTCCTCAATAATCTATTAACATAAATGACTAAGATTAGTGATAACATCTATCAAAGATAATGCCAACTGTTATTCAATGACAAAAACCAAAAAATGAAATTAAAGAAGAAATAATTTCTCGTTATTGTATACTTGTGAGATGTAACTAAGAAAGCATTTTAGTTGGAATGAGCAAAAGTTCCACAAATGTAAAATCAACATCAAAATGCTGAAGTTACCTTTTGGTGTCGCCTCTGGACACTGCAATCACGACTATGCAAAGCTGCAACATTTCCGTATTGATCACAAAGCAACTGCACTTCTAAATGTCGGCTCTACTTTCAAGAAACCAAATGTAAAGTGAGAATATGGTCACGTCCTAGAAACAAGCAATTCAAAGTATTTTTGTTAAGGGCAGAATGCAGTAGATGATCATACCAGAGAAGCCAGCTTCATTATAAATATGGGTGAGCCAGGAACTTCACCCTGGACTTGCTTGAATAATGCCCTGACTTCATCATCATTATGAACCTAGAAAGTTCAAACAGTAGTATACTTAATTTAAATCAGTAAAAAGATAAGGCAGCAAGATGATAGAACCAAGCTTCTCAACATGGGAAGTAACTTCCCCAATCTCATTTGAATCAATTATTGACATGGGTGATACTATTAAAATGGAAAATTTATTACAATATTGGCTAGAAAACTATTAATCAAGGAGGGAGATATTGCCAACATTCAGAGTATAGCACTAGTAATGTGTGAGGCAAACCTTTCTTATGCCTTTACCACCACCACCCCAAGATGCCTTTACCATTGCAGGGTAACCCACTACTTGACAGCTAGAAATTGCTTCTTCGGTAGTGTAAACACATGCTTTACGATAGGTATCATCTGGAATAGTAACCAAACAGCTTTTTGGAGGAATTTTCACCTAAAACATGGAAGTTTAATGTATTGAATATGATATGAGCTCTGCAAGATTAAAAAATAAGCATAATTTACTAGCTGAAAAAATTTACATGAGAGCCACTCCATCGGAGAGTGGGAACTTCAGCTGCTTGAGCAATCAGTGATGAACCAATTTTATCCCCCAGTGCAGCCATAGAAGTAGCCGGCGGCCCAAGAAATATGATTCCCTTTGCAGTCAGTGCATCGGGCAATTCAGGGTTTTCGGAAGCATGACCCCAACCAGGCCAAACTGCATCAACATGTGTGATCTCTGCCATCTGGATTCCCAAGAATTAAAAATTTTATCGATGCCAAAACTTTATTCTCATCAAAGAAAGAACTTAAAATTTCAAACATGTAATGAGAATGAATGTCCACACCTCTACAATGAGCTGCACATTCGCATAGTTATTATTGTTAGTCCCACCAGGAACTTCTACAAACTGATCGGCAATTCTAATGTGCTCAGCATTGATTCTCATGTCCTCTGGAGTAGCCATGGCCACCAACAATATTGCCTTCTCTGTACCAAATGTTTCATAAGCCCATGTCCTTATGCTACGTATAAACTTCACAGCTGCCATTCCGTTGTTTGCTACTAAGATACTGTGTATTGGCTTTTTCCCCCCAAGAGCATAACAGAACTCATTGACTTGGGATACTGCGGTTGAGGATCTTAATGGAATTGGGCCATTTGTGAATCCATTGCTAAGACGGCCAACACCGACCATGAGTGACCTCCTTTGGGCTTCCGACATACTGTACAGCCTGAAACCCAAGTAAAATCAATGGGGACTAGGATTGGATATTATTGATAAAGAATTACTCTAGAGCTGAATTAATTGCTCAACACTCTTATGAAACAGAGAACATAAGAAAAGTAAATCTAATGCTGAATTGGACTTTCTACGATCATCTTGTATGTCGGCTTGCTTGGTTGTGTTTTTCCAAAAATACATTTTAGAAAATTTTACTTTCTTGTTTTTTGTATTATTTTATTTTTATTAAATTTTTTTAATATTTTAAGTAATTTTTTTTACTTTTTAGGCATAACTAATATAAATATAAGTAAACAATTTATGAAAAAAATCTTTTAAAAATTCACTAAATACCAAAAATATAAAAAAAATATGAGAATTCAGTAAATTTTTTGTATTTTTATGTATTTATTAAATTTTTAAAATATTTTTTCACAATTTTTTTACTTTTTAGATCCATCTAAGTAAAGTGCATTTAAAAAGATAAAAAAAATATTTAAAATTTTAAAAATATTCACTAAAAACAAAAAAAAAAAAAAAAAAAAAACACAAAAACCAAAAAAACTGAGTTTTCCACAAAACTCAAACCAAACGCAAACTTTGTGAAGTAAAGAATTATGTTCTTACTATTTGATTCATTGCTCAGAAGACTTATGAAACAGAACAAGACATGAAAAGTTAAGAAATTACGTTATTACAATTCAAGTCATTCCTCAACAGTCTTAAAACACAAACAAACACCACTACAAACATGTGTATGATTCATTCTAAATTGGGTATTATAAAATCATCTTCTACCTCGAAAACAAAAGTAACCATGTGAAGTAAAAACAACAAAAATCAAACCAATCAAACAGAGCACTACTAAACAGCAATGCCCAAATCAAGCCAATAGAAAACTAATCACAACTGAAACTAAAAAGAGGAATTCAAAAGAATGAGAGAGAGAGAGAGAGAGAGAGAGAGAGAGAGAGAGAGAGAGAACGGGATAACTGACCCTGGAGAAGAGCAAGCTCGAATCTTTAAAAATGATACCAAATTATTTCAATCTTATTGGTCTCTTTTGAGCATTTGGGAATAAAAAAACAAGAACCCAGAATCAAGAAGCCCTGAATGTGTCTAAAATGTTTGTGCAGAGGAAGAAAGAGAAGAGGGTGGTGGGGTGTGGATTTGGTTCAGTTTTTGCTGGCGCAAGTATAAACGGAGGCTTTTAATTAGAGAGAGACAGGAAGAGAGAGAGTGGTACCTGCCCCCTCCTCTAATTAGTTCTCCAGCTACCCACCTCCCTAACCCGTCACTTTCTCTCTCCTTTTCATCCATTAGCAAGTCAATCAGTCCAAGAAACGGAAATCGTCGTTTTCCCTTTCTTTCTCCCTCTCTACATTTCTTGACTGGGTTAAAAGTTTGTAAAAATGATCAACCTTTGATTGTTGGCACATGCGAGGTCAGAGGATATATTCTTGTTAAAAATTCTATATAAATTGGTGATTTAACTCCGAGAATATCAGCGAATCAATTCTTTTTACCCATTACATTAACGATGTGTTTTGAAAAATTAGTTAAAAAGTTAACTTTTTAATTTTTTTGAAATTTTTTTATTATTTTGTGATTAAAAAATATAAAAAGTAATACGACTTAAAATGAGTTAAAAGTCAAAAATTGATTTTTAATCAGTTTCTCAAATGAACCCAATAAGTGAATGTGTTTGAATTATAAATTTGAGCAGAGATTTAAGAAGATAAAGAGAAAAAATAAATAAAATGTCAATTAAATACAATTATATTTCACTGACAATTTATATATATATATTTATTTTTTTTGCCTTTTTAAAATCCTTCCTAAATTAATGAATCAAACACATCCTAAGACTGTTTTTGAGAAATAACTTATAAGTTACTTCTTAGCTTTTTAATTTATTTAAATTACTTTACTTTTTTATTTTTTACACAAATTTTTTATAATAAATAAAAAAATCAACTTATTTAACATTTTTCAAAACAATTCTAAGGCATATTTTGTCAAATTGGTTAAAAGTCAATTTTTTTAACTTTTTGAATTTTTTAGGTCATATTAATTTTTTACATTTTTTACACATTTTTTCAAAAGATAAAAAAATAAAACTAAAAAATTAATTTTTAACCAATTTTCCAAAACACTCATAAGTCTTCTTATCCACCCCAACTTGGTACTGAAAATTTATCCACTCATCAATTTCAAGATCAAGATTAGTTAAATCAAACGTTTATTCATTTGATTTAGTTTTAGAACCATAATTTGAATGCGGAGTTGTGTTTTAAAAGTAGAGAGTTTTTTTAAATGAGTTTTGATAAGAGGTTATGAGTTTAGAAAATAGTATTGAGTTATATTTTGAAATTGTTTTAGATTTTTTTTAAATATTTAAAAATTTTCTTAATTTTATTTTTTAGGGTAAATATTTTTTTATTGTAAATATTTATTTATTTATATTAATGTGCCTTGTATTTACTACATTTGTGATCTATAAATATTTTAAATATTTTTTTAAATGCATTATTTTTATTTAAATACTTTTTTATTTTTTATTTTAAATATTTTATTTTATTTTTCAAATATATTTTTAAAATTTTAAAAAATATTTTGATTTTTTAAAATTATTTTAATTTAAAAAAATTTTGAATCACCCATATATATTATATCATAACAAATTATTTGGCCAATATTTAAAAAAAAATAAAAGAAATATTTTTTTGAAATTTTTTCTTTTGTTTTGAAAATAGAATTTTGAGTTTTAAAAATAGTTTTTAAAAAGAGTTTTGAAAAAGTTTTGAAATTTTTTGATTGAAATCATGATTTTAAAATTAAACAAAATGCTACCTTAGTTATTAAAAAATAAAAATTATTGCCTAGAAGTTGGCTATTTTAATTTTTGGCTCTTTTAATAGGCTAAAATATGTGTATTTAGGAAGATGTAGTTTTTTTTTTTTTGTAATTGGATGTGATTTTTGTGAAAGTGAAATGATTATGGATTTGGTGTGATATTTTATATTATTGGTTATTTTAACATATTTTATCCTTTTGTAAATTTTAATCCAAAAAAAAACTAATCTTTGACTTCCCAAACACCGACTCGTTCAATTATGGAAACAATAACAAATTTTATAAAAACATCTCACAATGAATAAAAAAAAAGGGCACTTACCAATAAGTCTTATACACAAAATTCAAAATTTATCTAATCCTAAAACAAAATACTTGTACCAATTAGTCCTACATATTTTTACCAAAAACTCTTTTTTTTTTTTAATAATTTTAAAAATGTTGCTACATCTAACAACTTTCGTCAGACTCACCGGAAACTCACTGGAATATTCAATATTACCGGAAAGTAGCCGGAGCATCACCGAAGTTCGCTGGAGTGTTTTGCACATCGCTGGAAGTTCGCTGGAGCGTTTTGAATATCATTAGAAAATGTCAAAAACATTATCGGACACTCACTGGAATATTTAGAATATTGTCGGGAAAAAAAAAAAGAATAAACGGAGAAATTATAGTTAAAAAACATAACGACAACACACAACAATGGAAAAAAGTATAAATTATTTTTCAATTTTTGTAGGGTTTAAGCAAATAATTTGTAATATTGATTAAACTGAAAAGTAAGTTTTGAAACTATAAAATGTTATAGTTTCAAAGCATTATTTTATTAAACTGAAAAAAACATGTTATGAAACTGCAAAATTTTACAATTCTAAAAAATGTTATGAAATTACAAAATTTTGTAATTTTAAAGCATGATTCATTTCAACACCAAAAAAGCTGAAACTGTAAAATTTTATAGTTTTTACCGCCTGTAACTAAAACTTAAAAATAACTTATTTAAAATTTAAAATTTGTCTCCATTAAAATAGAAAAATAGACGTGTGTGATAGAAAAAAGATAGAAAATTGAGAAATCGAAAGAAAGAATAGATATAGAAAGAACATTGTAGTCCGGCAATTATTTTTGGTTTAGATCTAGTCGGATCTCACGTAGATCTATTCAGATCTGATGTAGTCTTTTTCACCGTTAGTGAAGATGAAGTCACGAGTTGATATCGATAGTTGGTGGTTGTCGATGAATCCCAATTAATGGTAGTCGTCGGTCACCGGTGACTATATATTAGAAAGAGAAAGAGAATAAGGAAGGTGTGATCATCGGTCGTCGGACATGACAAAAAGAATGAGAGAAAAATGCAACAAAAAAAAAATGAGAGGAAAACGTAAAAAAAAAAAAAAAGAGAGAGAAAAAGCAGAGAAAGAGAGAAAAACATGTAGGACTTTTGAATTTACTCAAAAAATTATTAAATTAAATAATATACACATATTTCAAACAGGACTCACGGATAATTTCCCAAAAAAAAAAACAACAAAAGCCCAACAAACAAACAATCAACTCAAACATTGACCGGAAATACTCTCTAAGCTTTTAAATAAAAATGTCAAAATTATATATTTTAAAATTCGTCTGTTTTTTGAGTTTGACTTTCTAAATTTATAGGCACATGAAAAATATATGATTATTTTCATCACTTTACTAGGCTAGGATCATAAAATAAAATCAAGCTACTCTATCTTTTTATTATCTTGTGATTCGGGATTAGTTTGATAATTAAATAAGTCAAATTTATATCTGCATAAATCACACTTTTTCACTCTCATAATTTGACATTGGTATTTATACTTTCATTTTTAATAATATAATCTATCTTTATATTAAGCCCAATTTCAATTTAATTTTTTTATCCAAATTATGGTTAAATTTTGCTACATATACTTCTCTTGTGAAGAGGTTATTTGGGATGAACTATATAAGTGCACCTTTTGATTTTTTGGCTAAAAAAGTAGAGAAAAAAATATGTATATTTGAGATAATTTTTTAATTTTTTATGAAAAAATATGTATTAAAATATTGTATCAACTAGCAAAATTACTTTGATACCCTTCTGAGCACTGTCCGTGCATGTCAATGAGTGTGATGTGCTGCACTGTGCGTCAGCAACATCAGTGCATTGTGCTGCACTATTTTGAATTTTTTGTTTTCACCAAAAAGTGCACTGTTGGAAGGGGAGTGTACCAATGGCATATATGTCTTTTTACCCTCTGTCTATTCAGACTTTTATTTCCTGCCCAAACATGTGAATAGTGTTAACTTTTTTATTTTTTTTTAATGATTTTTTGACTTTTTAAGGGATGCCAAACACCTACTAAGACTAGTTAGAAAATTATGAGTTTTAATGTTTAATTTGGACCGAAACCATATTCAAGCTGAATTAAATTCTAAGGTTAACATTATTTAAATTGAAATGTAAGAATCAAAGTAAAATTTAAAATAGACTACAGAGGTTAAAATGTGCTACATATTTTTAAATTCATTAATTTATTGAATCCGGCTAGTAAAACTAATATACATATAAAAAATTAAAATACATAATTACATTTTGATTGAATACATTTTAGAATTTGTTAAATTTTATAAAACATATTTAAACAATTTATTACTCAACATGTTTGGCTCAATTAAAAATCGATTCAATATATTTTAAATTCATTAAATCTTTTGACATAAATTAAAACACTCATTTAGAAATAGGATTTTTATTGATAAATCTTATTTAAGAGTGTTCTAACCCAAGAAGTCCATGAAGAAAATTTATAACCCACTTAGTCCCATATATTTATACCTTTATTCTATAAGGTCATTTTTCTTGATTTATACTATTTTCTTAGACTCTTATACCCTTATATTTAATGTTGATATGCATTAACTGCACTTCACTATTTAATGTTGATATACATTACACACAAAAAATTAAACACGGTTCTTTATTGATTGTCATTATGTTTTGATAGTTCTCATGCATCTAAATGTTGATTGTATGTGATGACGTGAATGTGAATGTGGGTGTTCACATTAGATGACATGAATGTTCACACTAAAACATATGAATGTTAATGTTCACATGAATTTTGAAATATAGATATTAACATTATGAATATTAACATTTGTATTCACATTCATATGTTTTAGTGTGAATATTCTTGTCATGTTTATGTTCAAATGAAAGTTCAGACTCGCGGTTGTGTAATCTGATGCAATGTTGATATGAATCTTAACATCACTTTTATCACAACATCATTTGATGTGAATATTCACATTCACGTAATCTAATATGAATATTCACGTCATCATGTACAGTTAACATTTGAATGTATGAGAACTATTAAAACATAATGACAATCAATAAAAAACCATGTTTAATTTTTTATTTGTAATATATATCAACATTAAATCGTAGTGCGTAGTTAATGCATTTTTTTGGAGTGAAGATATAATGACAATCAATAAAGAATCATGTTTAATTTTTTATGTGTAATATATATCAACATTAAATAGTGGTGTGTAGTTAATGCAGTTTTTTAAAGTGAAGATATAATGACAATTAATATTAAATATCAACATTAATGGAGGTATGATAAATTTAGGGTGTTTTAGTGTTCTTATCTCAAATAGAACTTAATGAAATAGTAAAAAAAAATATGAATTGAATGAAATAAAACTCTTAGAAAGAATTTATCAAAAAAAAAATTTCCTTTAAAATCTCTCAAAAATATGTTCGCTATTTAATGATGAAAGAAAAAAAAAATTGTGAATATTTTGTTCTGTTCTGTTTTGGTTTTTTTTTTTTTTTTTTTTTTTTTTTTTTTTTTTTGAATATATGTTTTACGGGAGTTGCCGTGTTTTGACCAAGAGTTAGGTGGTGTAGTCGACCAACTACTTGTTACGATTATTATAATTTAATACGAGGATTGAAAGACAATAAGGTTATTCACCAAAAAGTATCCACCTATGTTCTTGATGATGCAATTGTGGGAGTAAATCATGCAGAGAACTTGATAGTTTAAGATAATTCCCAAATAACATTGTAAAATTACTGATTGCAGGCATTGTTGGGACTTCGTGTGAAAGGGCTTAGCTTATTTTAGCCCGCTTTTAGTTTTATTTTGCCTCTGTTTTATTGTTTGTTCTACTTTCATTTGAAAAGAGAAAAAAAAATGACGATGATAATGCAAAAACATATTTTACATGAGAGAGAGAGAGAGAAATTTTTTGGATAATGAAGTGTAGGTGACCATAAGATTAAGAAAATGAGAGGACATCAATGTGGATGGGTGACCAGTTATACTTGGAAGTTAGGCCCACCCATGCCTTCCTCACGTCTCATCAGTCCCTCTATACCTATTTGCATTGAGCCATTTTTTTTTATTTTTTTTTTGAATTTAGGGGGTCATGAATGAGTTTAATCCCCCCTCCCCCGGCTCTCTCTCTCTCTCTAAATAGATAGAAAGACAATATCTATCCAACTTCTATATACCTATATCTATAATCTATATCTGTACTATATATTAAGTAAAAGGAGATTTTTAACCTCAAACCTTGTGGGAGTTTCAATATGTCAATTTAAATTTCTTGATTTTTTGATTTAAAAAAAAATTCTTACCATTTATTAACATCTCCCAACTCTTACCCTCATAATAACACTTTAATGCATTAAGAATAAGTATAAAAAAATTTATTTGAAATCCAACACATATGAATTCCTTGAAAAGTCCCAACACATATGATTATTTTTCCTCATAATAACACTTTAATGCATTAAGAACAAATATCAAAAAAAAATTTTGAAAAGTCCAACACATATGATTATTATCAAAATATTAAACTTTAATATAATATAATAAAAAAAAGACATTTAATTTTAAACTTTAATATAACATAAAAAAGGAAAAAAAGAAGACATTTAAAAAAAAAACATTTAAAAATCACAATTCACATATATAGATAATTGTAAACACAATAAAATAGGAGGGCATTCATGTCTACACGTTTTTTTATAAGATCTCCTCCATTATAATAAGATAGTACTTTATTTCTCTCATCTTATAATCTATATATATATATTATATCATATTATATATCTATACTTCTATACTATGTATTAAACAAAAGGGAGTTTTTAACCTCAAGTCTTGTGGGAGCTCCAATCTCCCAATCTAAATTTCTTGATTTTTTGATTTTAAAAAAAAAAAAAAACCTTAACATTTATTAACTTTTCCCAACCCCCAAATCTTACTCTCATAATAACACTTTAATGCATTAAGAATAAGCATAAAAAAAATTCTTTGAAATCCAACACATGAATTCCTTGAAAAGTCTCAACACATATAATTATTATCCCTCATAATAACACTTTAATGCATTAAGAACAAGCATAAAAAGAAATTCTTAAAAAGTCCAACACATATGATTATTATCAAAATATTAAACTTTAATATAATATAATAAAAAAAAGACATTTAATTCCTTGAAAAGTTTAACACATGATTATTATCAAAATATCAAACTTTAATATAATATAAAAAAGGAAAAAAGAAGACATTTAAAAAAAAAAAAAACATTTAAAAATCGCAATTCAAAAAAAATTCTTATCATTTATTAACTTCTTCCAACCTCCAAGTCTTACCCTTATAATAACACTTTAATGCATTAAGAACAAGTATAAAAAAAATTCCTTGAAATCCAACACATATAAATTCCTTGAAAAGTCCCAACACATATGATTATTATCCCTCATAATAACACTTTAATGTATTAAGAACAAGCATAAAAAAAACTTCTTGAAAAGTCCAACATATATAATTATTATCAAAATATTAAACTTTAATATAATATAATAATAAAAAAGATATTTAATTCATTGAAAAATCTAACACATATGATTATTATCAAAATATTGAACTTTAATATAATATAAAAAAGGAAAAAAAGAAGACATTTAAAAAATATATATTTAAAAATCACAATTCACATATATAGATAATTGTAAACGCAATCCGTGCATAGCACGAGTGATATGCTAGTCTATACTATATATTAAGCAAAAGGGGGTTTTTAATCCCAAGCTTTGTGGGAACTCCAATCTCCCAATCTAAATTTTCTGATTTTTTGATTTAAAAAAAAAAAAAACTTAGCATTTATTAACTTCTCCCAACCCCAAGTTTTACCTTCATAATAACACTAATGTATTAACAACAATCATAAAAAAAATTCTTTGAAATCCAACACATATGAATTCCTTGAAAACTCTCAACACATATGATTATTATCCCTCATAATAACACTTTAATGCATTAAGAACAAGCATAAAAAAATTTCTTGAAAAATCCAACATATATGATTATTATCAAAATATTAAACTTTAATATAATATAATAAAAAAAGAAGACATTTAATTCCTTGAAAAACCCAACACATCTATACTATACATATTAAGTAAAAGGGGGTTTTTAACCCCAAACCTTGTGGGAACTCCAATCTCCCAATCTAAATTTTCTGACTTTTTGATTTTTTTTTTAAAAAAATTAGCATTTATTAACTTCTCCCAACCCCAAGTCTTACCTTCATAATAACACTTTAATGTATTAAGAACAATCATAAAAAAAAAATTCTTTGAAATCCAACACATATGAATTTCTTGAAAAGTCTCAACACATATGATTATTATCCCTCATAATAACACTTTAATGCATTAAGAACAAGTATAAAAAAATTTCTTGAAAAGTCCAACATATATGATTATTATCAAAATATTAAACTTTAATATAATATAATAAAAAAAGAAGACATTTAATTCCTTGAAAAGTCCAACACATATAATTATTATCAAAATATTAAATTTTAATATAATATAATAAAAAAAAGAAGACATTTAATTCATTGAAAAGTCCAACACATGATTATTATCAAAATATTAAACTTTAATATAATATAAAACAGAAAAAAAAGAATACATTTAAAAAAAAAAAAAAGATATTTAAAAATCACAATTCACATATATAGATAATTGTAAATATATCTATACTATATATTAAGCAAAAGGGGGTTTTTAACCCCAAGCCTTGTGGGAGCTCCAATCTCCAAATCTAAATTTCTTGATTTTTTGATTTTTTTTAAAAAAAAATCTTAACATTTATTAACTTATCCCAACCCCCAAGTCTTACCCTCATAATAACACTTTAATGCATTAAGAACAAGCATAAAAAAAATTCTTTGAAATCCAACACATGAATTCCATGAAAAGTCCCAACACATATGATTATTATCCTTCATAATAACACTTTAATGAATTAAGAACAAGTACAAAAAAATTTCTTGAAAAGTCTAACACATATGATTATTATCAAAATATTAAACTTTAATATAATATAATAAAAAAAAAGCCATTTAATTTCTTGAAAAGTTTAACATATGATTATTATCAAAATATTAAACTTTAATATAATATAAAAAAGGAAAAAAAATACATTTAAAAATCGCAATTCAAAAAGAAACTTTAGCATTTATTAACTTCTCCCAACCCCCCAAGTCTTACCCTCATAATAACACTTTAATGCATTAAAAACAAAACATAAAAAAAAATTCTTTGAAATCCAACACATATGAATTCCTTAAAAAGTCCCAACAGATATGATTATTATCTCTCATAATAACACTTTAATGCATTAAGAACAAGCATACAAAATTTTTCTTGAAAAGTCCAACACATATGATTATTATCAAAATATTAACTTTAATATAATCTAATAAAAAAAAAGACATTTAATTTTTTGAAAAATTTAACACATATGATTATTATCAAAATATTAAACTTTAATATAATATAAAAAAGGAAAAAAAGAAGACATTTTTAAAAAAAAAAAGACAAGAAATTTAAAAATCGCAATTCACATATATAGATAATTGTAAACACAATCCGTGCATAGCACGGGTGATATGCTAGTTATATATTAAGCAAAAGGGAGTTTTTAATCCCAAACCATGTGGGAGCTCCAATCTCTCAATCTAAATTTCTTGATTTTTTGATTTAAAAAAAATAAAAATTTAGTATTTATTAACTTCTCCCAACTCTCAAGTCTTACATTTATAATAACACTTTAATGCATTAAGAACAAGTATAAAAAAAATTCTTTGAAATCCAGCACATATGAATTCCTTGAAAAGTCCCAACACATATGATTATAATCCCTCATAATAACACTTTAATGCATTAAGAACAAACATAAAAAAAATTTATTGAAAAGTATAACACATATGATTATTATCAAAATATTAAACTTTAATATAATATAATAAAAAAAAGAAGATATTTAATTCCCTGAAAAGTCCAACACATATGATTATTATCAAAATATTAAATTTTAATATAATATAAAAAAGGAAAAAAACAAGACATTTAAAATAAATAAATAAAACACATTTAAAAATCGCAATTCACATATATAGATAATTGTAAATATATTAAGAAAAATGGGGTTTCTAAACCCCAAGTCTTATGGGAGCTCCAATCTCTCAATCTTAATTTTCTAAATTTTTGATTTAAAAAAAAAACCTCAGTATTTATTGATTTGGTCAAAATCCCCTTATCAGCATTTATTAACTTTCTCCAATCCACATGCCTGCATTTATTGATTTAGTCAAAATCCCTAATTAGCATTTAAAATCCCTTCATACAAATAATTATAGATACAGCCCGTGCATAGTTACTGCAGTAGCCTTTTTAATTTCTCCTGTACACTATGGTTAGTGATAAGATTGTTAAATTATTTTTATAAAAACTCTTAAAAAACGTAATTTATATATTAAAAAAAATTAAAACAAATATAAATATCTATAATTATCCCGTGCATAGCACATGTGATATGCTAGTATATATTAAGTAAAAAAGAGTTTTTAACCCCAAGGTCTGTGGGAGTTTCAATATCCCAATCTGAATTTTCTAAATTTTTTATTAAAAAAAAAAACTCAGCATTTATTGATTTGGTCAAAATACCCTGATCAACATTTATTAACTTTTTTCAATCCACATATTTTTCCACATGCCTACATTTATTGATTTGGTCAAAATTCCCTAACCAGCATTTAAAATCCTCTCATACAAATAATTATGGATGCAATCTGTGTATAGTTACTGCAGTACCCTTTTCAACTTCTCTCATACACTATGGTTAGTGATAAGATTGTTAAATTATTTTTATAAAAAATCTTTAAAAACATAATTTAGATGTTTAAAAAAATATAAAACAAATATAAATATCTATAATTATCTCGTGCATAGCATGGGTGATATGTTAGTATATATATATATATCTATATTAAGCAAAAGGGGGTTTTTAACCCCAAGCCTTGTGGGAGCTCCAATCTCCGAATCTAAATTTCTTGATTTTTTGATTTAAAAAAAAAAAAAAAAACCTTAGCATTAACTTCTCCCAACCCCCAAGTCTTATCCTCATAATAACATTTTAATGCATTAAGAACAAGTATAAAAAAAATTCTTTGAAATCCAACACATATGAATTCCTTAAAAAGTCCCAACACATATGATTATTATTTCTCCTAATAACACTTTAATGCATTAAGAACAAGTATAAAAAAATTTTCTTGAAAGGTCCAACACATATGATTATTATCAAAATATTAAACTTTAATATAATATAATAAAAAAAAGAAGACATTTAATTCCTTAAAAAGTCCAACACATATGATTATTATCAAAATATTAAACTTTAAGATAATATAAAAAAGGAAAAAAAGAAGACATTTAAAAAAAAAAAATTTAAAATCGCAATTCACATATATAGATAACTAGCATATCACCCGTGCTATGCACGGATTGTGTTTACAATTATCTATATATGTGGATTGCGATTTTTAAATGCCTTCTTCTTTTTCTTTTTTTTAAATGCCTTCTTTTTTTCCTTTTTTATATTATATTAAAGTTTAATATTTTGATAATAATCATATGTGTTAGACTTTTCAAGAAATTAAATGTCTTTTTATTATTATTATTATTATATTATATTAAAGTTTAATATTTTGATAATAATCATGAAATTTTTTTTATACTTGTTCTTAATGCATTAAAGTGTTATTATGAGGGATAATAATCATATGTTTAAATGTCTATTCTTTTTCTTTTTTTTTTAAATGCCTTCTTTTTTTCCTTTTTTATATTATATTAAAGTTTAATATTTTGATAATAATCATATGTGTTAGACTTTTCAAGAAATTAAATGTCTTTTTTTATTATTATTATTATATTAGATTAAAGTTTAATATTTTGATAATAATCATGAAATTTTTTTTATACTTGTTTTTAATGTATTAAAGTGTTATTATGAGAGATAATAATCATATGTGTTGGGACTTTTCAATGAATTCATATGTGTTGAATTTCAAAGAATTTTTTTTATACTTGTTCTTAATGCATTAAAGTGTTATTATGAGGGTAAAACTTGGGGGTTGGGAGAAATTTATAAATGCTAAGGTTTTTTTTTTTTTAAATCAAAAAATCAGAAAATTTAGATTGAGAGATTGGAGCTCCCACAAGGCTTGGGGTTAAAAACCCCCTTTTGCTTAATATATAGTATAGACTAGCCTATTACCCGTCATTTGCACGGGATAATTATAGATATTTATATTTGTTTAGATTTTTTTTAATATATAAATTATGTTTTTTAAGATTTTTTATAAAAATAATGTAACAATTTTATTACTAACCATATTGTATGAGAGAAGTTGAAAAGGATATTGCAGTAACTCTACACGAATTGTATCTATAATTATTTGTATGAGGGGATTTTAAATGCTGATCAGGAGATTTTGACTAAATCAATAAATGCAAGTATATGGAAAGGCATATGGATTGAAAAAAGTTAATAAATGCTGATCAAGGGATTTTAACAAAATCAATAAATGGTGAGTTTTTTTTTTTTTTTAGTAAGAAATTTAGAAAATTCAGATTGGGATATTGAAGCTCCCACAGGCCTTGGGTTAAAAACCCCTTTTTACTTAATATATAGTATAGATAGATTGTAAATATATTAAGGAAAATGGAGTTTCTAAACCCCAAGTCTTGTGGGAGTTCCAATCTCTCAATCTTAATTTTCTAAATTTTTGATTTAAAAAAAAAAAAAAAACTCAGCATTTATTGATTTGGTCAAAATTCCCTGATCAGCATTTATTAACTCTTTCCAATCCACATGCCTGCATTTATTGATTTAGTCAAAATTCTTGATTAACATTTAAAATCTCCTCATACAAATAATTATAGATACAACCCGTGCATAGTTATTGCAGTAGCCTTTTTAATTTCTCCTGTACACTATGGTTAGTAATAAGATTGTTAAATTATTTTTATAAAAAATCTTAAAAAATATAATTTATATATTAAAAAAATTAAAACAAATATAAATATCTATAATTATTCCGTGCATAGCACGGGTGATAGGCTAGTCTATATCTATACTATATATTAAGCAAAAGGGGATTTTTAACTCATAGGCCTTGTAAGAGCTCCAATATCCTAATCCTAATTTTCTAATTTTTTGATTTAACCAAAAAAAAAAAAAAAAACTCAGCATTTATTGTTTCTCCCAACCCAACCTCAACATTTATTAATTTCTCACAACCCACAATTCCTTTTGACTTCTCTCATAATTACTGCAGCACCCTTTTTAATTTCTCTCATACACTATGGTTACACACAAAAATAAAGAAGATAAGAATTTAGCTATAGATTTCAAAAAAATATAACATCTATATTTGAATTATGATTTAGTAATATAATTATGTATTTTTTTATATATATTTATCAAAATTTTAAATCACTTAATGTGACAAATTAATAAATTTTCTAAAATTATTAATTTTTTTATTTACAAAATAGATTAAAAAAATATTAACTGATTTATTTGTTTAACAATAAAAATATTTCATATTCTCTCCCTCCTAATCTCTCTCATCGATTTCAAAAAAAAAAAAAAATTAAAACTTGCATTCGTTTTCTCTTCCCCAAAAAATCGGATAATATTTTTTATTAAAGTTGTAGATATTTATCTATATCTTATATATTATATTATAACATAAAATAAAAAAAAACTATTTTTTTTTTTTTAAAGCTTATCTAATAATTATAATATATATTTTTTTAATTTATAAAGTTCTGTACATAGCACAGGTTATCACTATCTATATATCTATACTATATATTAAGCAAAAGAGGGTTTTTAACCCCCAAGGCCTGTGGGAGCTTCAATATCCCAATCTGAATTTTCTATATTTTTTATTTTTTATTTTAAAAAAAATTTAGCATTTATTGATTTGGTTAAAATCCCATGATCAGCATTTATTAATTTTTTTCAATCCACATGTCTTTCCACATACCTGCATTTATTGATTTGGTCAAAATTTCTTAATCAGGATTTAAAATCCCCTCATACAAATAATTATAGATATAATCCGTGTATAGTTACTGCAGTACCCTTTTCAACTTCTCCCATACACTGTGGTTAGTAATAAGATTATTAAATTATTTTTATAAAAAATCTTTAAAAACATAATTTATATATTAAAAAAAATCTAAAACAAATATAAATATCTATAATTATCCCGTGCATAGCACGGGTGATAGGCTATCTATACTATATATTAAGCAAAAGGGGGTTTTTAACCCCCAAGGCCTGTAGGAGCTTCAATATCCCAATCTGAATTTTCTATATTTTTTATTTTTTATTTAGAAAAAAAAACTCAGCATTTATTGATTTGGTCAAAATCCCCTGATCAGCATTTATTAATTTTTTTCAATCCACATGTCTTTCCACATACCTGCATTTATTGATTTGGTCAAAATTTCCTAATCAGCATTTAAAATCCCCTCATACAAATAATTATAGATACAATCCGTGTATAATTACTGCAGTACCCTTTTCAACTTCTTATATATATTGTGGTTAGTGATAAGATTATTAAATTATTTTTATAAAAAATCTTAAAAAACATAATTTATATATTAAAAAAAGTTTAAAACAAATATAAATATCTATAATTATCCCGTGCATAGCATGGGTGATACGCTAGTCTATACTATATATTAAGCAAAATGAGGTTTTTAACCCCAAGCTTTGTGGGAGCTCCAATCTCCCAATCTAAATTTCTTGATTTTTTTATTTTAAAAAAAAAAAAATCTTAGCATTTATTAACTTCTCCCAACTCCCAAGTCTTACCCTCATAATAATACTTTAATGCATTAAGAACAAGCATAAAAAAAATTCTTTGAAATCCAACACATATGAATTCCATGAAAAGTCTCAACACATATGATTATTATCCCTCATAATAATACTTTAATGCATTAAGAATAAGTATAAAAAAAATTTCTTGAAAAATCCAACACATATGATTATTATCAAAATATTAAACTTTAATATAATATAAAAAATGAAAAAAATAAGACATTTAAAAAAAAAATTAAAAATCACAATTTACATCTCCAATCTCCCAATCTAAATTTCTTGATTTAAAAAAAAATAAATAAAAAATCTTAGCACTTATTAACTTCTCCCAACTCCCAAGTCTTACCCTCATAATAACACTTTAATGCATTAAGAACAAACATAAAAAAATTCTTTGAAATCCAACGCATGAATTCCTTAAAAAGTCCCAACACATATGATTATTATCCCTCATAATAACACTTTAATGCATTAAGAACAAGTATAAAAAAAATTTCTTGAAAAGTCAAACACATATGATTATTATCAAAATATTAAACTTTAATATAATATAATAAAAAAAAAGACATTTAATTCTTTGAAAAGTCCAACACATATGATTATTATCAAAATATTAAATTTTAATATAATATAAAAAATGAAAAAAAACAGACATTTAAAAAAATATGTATTTAAAAATCACAATTCACATATATAGATAATTGTAAACACAATCTGTGCATAGCACGGGTGATATGCTAGTATTATATATGAAAAAATGGATTTCTAACTCACAAGTCTTGTAGGAGTTCCAATATCCCACATTTATTGACATCTCCCAACCCACAAACCTTTTTGATTCTTCTTATAATTACTGTAGCACCCTTTTCAACTTCTCCTATAGCGATCCCGGGTTTTACCCCTTTATGTACAGTGTTCCGGACTTATGTTCCGTCGTATTGGCTGTTGTTATATCTTGTTGTTATCCTTTAATTCCTTATTTTTGAGTTATAGGATGTGTTGGGCAGGTTTGTTACAGGTTGGGAGTGATTGGGAGCAAATGGTTGCTGCCCAGAATTTTGGGTCCTTCGCTCGAGGAAGCCTTTTGTCGCTCGAGCGAGCTCTTTGTTTTTAATCCTTCGCTCGAGCCAGGGTTTGTTCGTTCGAGCGAGAGTTGAGTTTGGTGTCTGGTCGCTCGGGCGAGAAGTCATTCGCTCGAGCTTGTGTCTGCGTCTGGTTCTGGACCTGAGAGTTGCATTTCTTGGCTCGAGCGAGCGAGGTGTATGTTTTGAGTTCCTTCGCTCGAGCGAGCATTCTGTCGCTCGAGCGTGCTTCTGGATTGCAGACCTGAAGCTTCGTATTGTTGGCTCGAGCGAGACTTTCTTCGCTCGAGCAAGGGTTCTTTGTGCCTGGTCGCTTGAGCGACCAATCATTCGCTCGAGCGAGCCTGTTGTATATCAGATCGCAGCAGCGGGAAACACTTCACTTTTTCACCTCTTTTCTTTATACAAACCCTAGATCTGAGCTCTCTCTCTCTCTACAACCCTCCTCTCTAAGATTTCATCTCCTTTTAGTGAGTTCCTAGCCTAGCCTCTTTGTATAAAAGATATAGGGTGTTGAGGGCTTTGTTTTAATCTGAAAATTATTGAATTTGGAGCACGTTGGGTTTTGGTCTTCATCTCCGTTTGAGCTCTAACTTCGAGGTAGGGATACCCTACTCCATCTTATGAGTTTTGTCTTTAAATTTTGGCATTTTGATATGTTGGGGTTGTTGGGTAATATTGGGAAAGTTTGGGATTTTTGTGTAATTTACAAAAGAGGAGGTTTTCAAATATTAAAACCCATATGTATGAGAAACATTGAGAAAATGGAATTTATGTTGCATTATTGATGAAATCAAACCTTAGGGTTGATATTGAGAATTTGGGAAATTGCCCTAATTATTGAAATAAATTAATTGGTATAATTAATTTGAGTAAATATGGAAATGAGGTAAAATCCATGAAATTGGGAAATTATGGGATTGAATGGTGTAGTTGAATTAATTTTATCACTCACCTATGAAAATGTGGAGATTATATCTGTTTATGCATTTATTTTCTGTTTAGAAATAACTGCTTTGGGCTATCGGTGGAGGATAGCCTTGATTGTTGTAGACACAGCATGTTGATTAGGGAAACTAAAACTAATCACATTGTATATGACAGTTTGGAATAATACATCAAAGTTGTGTATTGATTGAACGTGTATATGATAATGTTTATATGCATTGTGTTATATGGAAGGAGATAGGGGATGTACTCCACGATTTAGGGAAAGATAGGGGATGGACCTCTAAACCGGATTTTGTTTGATATTGATACATCACTAAAATGTGTATCATTTGTGAAGTATGGAAGTGATTTTGGCTGAGACTGATACAACACCAAAATGTGTATCTATTATGAAGTAAGAAATGTTTAACATGAGTTGGTATCCTAATTGAATTGGAAATATTGCTAATTTGAGATGTAATCTCTTTTAAGTTATCTGGTCAGGTTCTGAGCCACGTTTATGAAATGAATTGATAAGTAAAGGAAAGTGAAATGTAACATGGACCTGATTGTCATGGAACAGTAATGTGATGTAAATTGTTATAAGTATTGGCCATCTATCACATGCTATTATTTTAGGCATTGCTTATATTTGGTTTAATATATCTCTACTAGGCTTTGGCTCACCCTATATGGGACATCATTTTCAGGTTCAGGTGATATGCCACCTCCAAGATCATAGCTTGGAAGGTTCTGGGAGTAAAAGACTCTTTTGATTATTTTGTTATCTTTTGATGTATTACATGTAAACTCAAGCCAAGGGCTTAATATGTATATGAGTTAGTACTCTCTTTTTATAACCAAGTGTTGGGTTGGAAAGTTGTAAGCCCATAGGGCATTTACTTTTGTTGTTAACATGTAATACTTTTATAATGAATACTCTGATGAATAGAAAAATGTTTATTTCTCTTATATCAATGGTTGACGAGAATGTGGGGTTTTATGTATTTTTTTTAGGGCGTTATAACTTGGTATCAGAGCGTACCGGGTTCGAATATTTTGGGTACGTGAGAAGTGATTAGTATCACAATGGGTTTGTCTCGCTTGTTAGAGACTTATGTATGACATTATGTGTTTATTTGATAACATGTTTATGTGGTTATATGGGTATGGAATGTAGTTTCTAGGATGTTGATTAAATCCTTGGGTTTCTGGGAGTCCTATTGGAAAAGCACTTGATCAATGCTGTTTCTAACTGGAACTCTAGGAACGCCTCGGGACTATCATTATCCAGAAATAAAATTCGTAAGTGCTTATGTGATTATGTGCCTACGTGGAGTGAATTAATGTTGTCCATTGCATTGGGACGTGAGTGTTATAGCTTCGGCACATTTGTGAATGTGCTAATGTTCTTCGTTACCTTTATTAGGATGTCAGGACGAGGACATGGTGGTAGGCGAGGTAGGCCTAGGAGGCAGGAGGTGCCTATACCGGATGACATTCCGGCGTAGTAGGAGAGAGTTGACCAGGCTAATGTGGCCGAGCCAGTAGGTCAGCAGGCCATGGGTGCCTTATCTCGCGAGATGGCAGGAGCTTTGAGGGCATCCATGGACATTCTCAGAGCTGAGAATCAAGTCCAGGCCCAGGTTGTTGATGCAGGGCCTTCTTTTCTGAAGAGGGAGTTTTTCCAGTCAAATCCAGATGAGTTTTTGGGGGATCCGAAAGAGCCACTTAAGGCTGATGAGTGGCTGGAGCAGATGACTAAGACGTTTGAGATGCTTGGCGTCGAAGACGAGGCTTTGAAAGTGACCTTGGCATCTTTCCAACTTAAGGGAGATGCGGGTCAGTGGTGGAAATTCATGAAGGGTCGTATTGGTGGCACTTGGGAGACTTTTGTGGGTGCTTTCCAGGAGAAGTTCTTATCTCCAGCTGTCAGGGAGAAGTTGAGAGACCACTTTTCTTATCTCCAGCTGTCAGGGAGAAGCTGAAAGACCAGTTCTGCCAGCTTTTGCAGCTGAGTTCTTCAGTGGCCGAGTTTGAGGCTGCATTTACTAGTTTGTCCAGGTTTGCACCTGAACTTGTGGCGTCCGAGGAACGCCGTTGTATCGAGTTCGAGAAGAAGTTGAGGCGCGGCCTCAAAATGAGAGTTGGCGGATCTATGACTCGAGACTATAGGCGTCTGGTTGATGCTGCAGCCCATATGGAGATCATGATGTAGGAGGAGGAGGGTCAGAAAGGCTCCAAGAGGAGTCAGGATGGTCAGGGTGATGGTAGGAGACAGAGGGGTTCACACCCTCAGCAGTCTCAGGGAGGTTTTGCTAGATCTACCTTTCCAGTGCCGAGTACAGGCTCTGGGAGAGGCAGTCAGGGAGACGTGACTTGTTTAAATGTGGCCAGCTGGGTCACAAGTCTCCAGCTTGCCCACAGAGGGGAGGAGGTCAGAGAGCTGCTTCATCTTCGGCTCGACCTCAGAGCCAGAGTCAGGGCCGAGGTCAGCCACTGTCTTGTTATCAGTGTGGTCAAGCGGGGCACCTGAAGAGGTTCTGCCCGCAGTTGAGTGCCACATCGGGGGCATTTGGTTCTAGGCAGACGCAGAGTTTTCAGCCAGCACAGTCTGTTCAGGCCTCGATGGCCAATCAGGGGGCTTCGTCATCCCAGTCTGTGCAGCAGTCTTTTGCTTCTAGGGGTGAGCAGGTTGATTAGAGACCTTCAGGGCGCGTGTATGCTGTTACCGCGCATGATCTTGTACCGGCTCCATCTGTTGTGAGAGGTACCTTTTTGTTTTGCAACTCGGTTGCTAATGTGTTGATTGATACAGGAGCATCCCATTCCTTTATATCTGCTGCATTCGCATCTGTTTTGAGGTTGGAGTTGGCACAGTTAGCATCTCCTATTTATGTTTTATCACCTGTTGGAGGTGAATTGATTTTGAAACAGGGGTGTCGGGGCCGTGATATAGAGGTCGCCGACCGCCGGCTTCGATTTCCTTTTGTAGTTATGCCTATGTTGGGTTTTGATGTTATTTTGGGTATGGACTGGCTATCGTCATACTGGGCTGTTATCGATTGTTACCGCCAGAGGGTCACAGTATGTACCGTGAGCGGGGATTGTTTCCATTTCTTGGGGGATCGGGTTGGTAGCGTTTTGCCACCAGTGTATGATCCGCGAGGGCGGAGTGAGCTTAGTGGTCTCCTTGCTGGCTTTATGAGTAGTGAGTGTGATGAGACCCAGACTGTATTGCCGAGAGTGGTTAGTGAGTATTCAGATGTCTTTCCCGAGGACCTTGTTAGCTTACCATCTCATCGAGAGATTGAGTTCTCTATTGATCTAGTGCCCGGCACGGCACCGATTTCTATGGCACCATATCGTTTTGCCCCAGCCGAGTTGGTTGAGTTGAAGGTTCAGCTCCAGGAATTGCTGGATAAGGGCTTTATTCGCCCTAGTGTTTCACCGTGGGGAGCACCGACCTTCTTTGCTAAAAAGAAAGATGGTGCCTTGAGACTTTGCATCGATTACCGGAAGTTGAATCGGGCTACGGTTAAAAATAAGTACTCTATGCCCCGCATTAATGACTTGTTTGACCAGTTGAAGGGTTCCCGTTGTTTCTCTAAGATAGACTTGAGATCGGGTTACCACCAGTTGAGGGTCAGGGAGGAGGATATTCCTAAGACAGCATTCCGTACGCGGTATGGCCACTATGAGTTTCTGGTGATGCCTTTTGGGCTCACCAATGCACCGACAGTGTTTATGGACTTGATGAACCAAATATTCCGGGAATTCTTGGATCGTTTTGTAGTCGTTTTCGTGGACGACATTCTGATTTATTCACCTTCTGAGGAAGAGCACGATGAACACTTGAGAGTGGTGCTGGAGTTGCTTCGAGCCTATAGGCTGTATGCCAAGTTCGAGAAGTGTGAGTTCTGGCTAGGAGAGGTCAAGTTCTTGGGCCATGTAGTCTTTGGGGAAGGGGTGTCTATTGATACATCCAAGATTGAGGCAGTGCAAGATTGGGCACAGCCTAAGAGTGTTTTTGAGATCCGTAGTTTTCTGGGATTAGCTGGGTATTACCGCTGGTTTGTGAAGGATTTCTCCAGGCTGGCTTCGCTGTTGACTAGATTGACACGGAAAGGGGTCAAATTTGTATAGAGTGAGACTTGTGAAAAGTCGTTCCAAGAGTTGAAAGTTAGATTGACCACCGCTCCGGTCTTGATTATTCCAGAGAAAGGGTTAGATTATGCGGTTTATTGTGATGCCTCACGAGAGGGTTTGGGTTGTGTGTTGATGCAAGAGGGGAAAGTGGTAGCCTATGGCTCATGTCAGTTGAAAATACACGAGAAGAATTACCCTATACATGACCTAGAGTTAGCAGCTGTGATCTTTGCCTTGAAGATTTGGAGGCACTACCTTTATGGTAAGAGATTCGAGGTATTCTCGGATCACAAGAGTCTGAAATATCTATTTACACAAAAAGACTTGAACTTGAGACAGAGAAGGTGGATGGAGTTTATTGAGGATTACGACTTCGAGTTACATTATCATCCGGGAAAGGCCAACGTTGTAGCCGATGCCCTTAGCAGGAAATCCGTTAGTGATGTAGCTAGTATAGCCATCCGGGAATGGGAGATGTTGGGTGCACTTGGCGAGTTTGATTTGCTTATAGGCGAATCCGTTGAGGCTGCGGGCATGTTTTCTGTTGTTGCACAGTCTACACTTATGACTCAAGTGTTAGAGGCACAGAGAGGTGACCTTGAGGTAGAATCTCTCTGAGAGAAGATCTCCAGTGGAAAGGTTGAGAAGGGCTTGTCTATGTATCCCGACCTGAGTGTGAGATACCGAGACCTATTGTTTGTGTCGGAGTCTTGCCGAGAGGAGGTACTCCGAGAGTTTCACCATTCACGTCTTGTGGTGCATCCGGGAGGCACTAAGATGTATCGTGACTTGGGTTGCCAGTTTTGATGGAGGGGCATGAAGAGAGATGTGGTAGTTTTTGTGTCCAAGTGCCTTACTTGTCAGCAAGTGAAGGCCGAACATCAGAGGCCAGCGGGTTTGTTACAACCCTTGCCTATTGCCGAGTGGAAGTGGGAGCATGTCACTATGGACTTCGTTGTAGGTCTTCCGAGGACTCAGCGGGGTAGTGATGTTATTTGGGTGGTTGTAGATCGGTTGACTAAGTTGGCGCACTTTATCCCTATGCGCGTGAGAGATTCAGTAGATCATCTTGCTGACTTGTATACTCGGGACATAGTGAGGTTGCACGGGGTCCCAGTGTCGATCGTTTCAGATAGAGATCCACGCTTTACTGCTAGGTTGTGGCAGAGTTTGCAGAGTGCCTTGGGTACTAGGTTGACCTTTAGCACGGTTTATCATCCTCAGACTGACGAGCAGTTCGAGCGTACTATTCAAATCCTTGAGGATATGCTTCGAGGTTGTGTTCTTGACTTTAGTGGGTCGTGGGAGAGGCACTTGCCCTTGGTGGAGTTTGCCTACAACAACAGTTTTCAGTCGAGTATCGGTATGGCACCGTTTGAGGCCTTGTATGGCCGACCTTGTAGGTCTCTAGTTTGTTGGGCCGAGGTGGGTGATGCACCTTTGTTGGGCCCGGAATTGGTAAGGGAAACGACGGAAAAAGTTGAGCTTATCCGTAGGAGGCTTGTTACAGCCCAGAGTCGTCATAAATGTTATGCCGACCGTAGGAGGAGGCCTTTGGCATTTGAGGTGGGTGACCACATGTTTCTGAAGATATCACCCAAGCGGGGTTTGATGAGATTTGGTAAGAGAGGGAAGTTATCCCCTCAATTTATTGGTCCTTTTGAGATCCTTGAGAGGATTGGCGAGGTTGCCTACCGTTTAGCATTACCGCCGCAGTTATCCGGAGTTCATGACGTGTTTCATGTTAGTATGCTTCGGAAGTACGAGCCGGATCCATCGCACGTATTGGATTGGACCGACTTAGAGGCTGACGAGGATGCCTCGTATGAGGAGAGACCGGTTCGGGTCTTGGATAGGCGGGATCAAGTCTTGCGAGGCAAGACTATTCTTTTGGTTAAGGTTTTGTGGAAACATCACGGAGTGGAAGAAACCACTTGGGAACGTGAATTAGAGGTCCGAGAGAAATATCCGGATCTATTTGTGGATGTTTGAGTATGTATTGTATATTTTGCTGTATTGTTAAACTTTAAGAACATTAAGTATGTCTTAAGTTGTAAAACATTATATATGTTTTCGGTTTATGGAAATTGGCGTGTATAAGCCCATAAAGGCCATGAATCACTATGAACAACCCAAGCCCATCACTTGGAGCCCAATACATAACCCAGCTGGTGAGGTCCAGAACAACTGGAATCCAACATGGCATAAAGAGCCAATGACATTCGGGCAGATGGCAAGTGAAGGATGAGCCACATCAGCAGACAAAGATCTGCAAAGTTATTGCCACTGCACATCACCATTAATGCAGTCCATCACAGCATTTATTACGACAACACCTCTCTGTCGGAACAGAACCCCCTTACCCTGAATAAGGTAAGCTACAGCATAGACTTTCGGCGCGGAGGGCAAGTCGGAAGGGACAACAAAATGATTACCAAAGGATATAAGCAAACGTTGAAGACAAGAAGAAGGTTAAGCTTTCTATCTCTAATCTCCCTCCACACCCTACTCCTCTTTCTAACTTGCTCGTCGGAGGGTTCACTAGGGGACTACCCCGTTCCCCGTTGGACTTGTTTGCAGGTTATCCGGTGGGCTTGATCATTTGGACTTGGGCATTGAGGAGCTTGGACCTGTTCGACCCATTCACTGGAACAAATTGTATCATCAGTTGGCGCCGTCTGTGGGAACGTCTTTGCTCCGCGGGCCAGTTATGCTCATTGTCGCCGGAGACCCTATCCCAACAACCTTTTTCTCCTACCCATCAAAGTATATGGTCACGACTAGATCCATGGCTTCTCACAATAATGTTGCCAACTATCAGGCCGACCTCCCTAATCCAAACAACCCGCCGCAGTATTTTATCGAGCTTACCAACAGCATTAACCGCATGACCGAGCAAAACCAAGCCCTGATAAATGCTTTATTCCAAAGAAACCTTCCGATGCCTCCTCCACCACCTCTAGATATTCCGCCCAACCAAGAAAGAGCCCCGAGCCATACTGTTCCACAACCCTATCCACCCAACTTGGAAGGTTTGCAACCCCCTCCCCCACATATACATCTACCACCTCTACCCCCACCCCCGTCGGTCGTAGCACCAACCCCTGAAGAGGAAGCCAGGATCGTCCAGCCCCCATTGACTGACCGCGGTGACAACATTCCCCTCTGGGACGCTGAACTCCGAGCAATGAAGCTCCAGCTCCAAAGGGTCATGCAGAATATTCAGCATAAACCCTCTACCACGGCAAACTCACCATTTGTTGCCTCCATCCGGGACAAACCTCTGCCCGCCAAGTTCAAGATGCCCACCATTGACTCTTTTGACGGTACGACGGACCTAATCGACCATCTGGAGACCTACCATACCCTCATGATCCTCCATGTCTTCCCTGACGAGATCATGTGTCGGGCTTTCCTTGTGACACTGAAGGGGTCAGCTCGACTATGGTTCAGCCAGTTACCAGCAGACTCTGTCTCCACTTTCCAGCACCTCAGCGACTCCTTCCTCAGCCATTTCATTGGAGCCCAGCGCCAACGCCGCCCGGCAACCCAACTCCTCAACATCCGTCAGACCGAGGGGGAGTCGCTGCGTAGTTTTGTTACCCGCTTCAACACCGAAGCCCTGCAAGTAGCGGAAAACGATGACAAGGTCATCCTTACGGCTTTCATGGCCGGGCTACGATCGTCCGATTTCTTAAAAACCCCCCGACCTCCATAGCAGCCCTACTCTCCAAAGCCCAGAAATACATGAATGCTGAAGATTCACTAGCCGCCCGGCAGGATCTTATAGCTAAAAACCCGACCCCCAGGGAAAAGAGAAAAGACTCAGAACCTAGAAACACCCAATATAATATCCAAACACCCCACTATACAGACCGACCCCCCTGCGCCAACCGGTCGGCACCAGTCCGACTGCCGGGTCAGTTTGAGCGGTATACCCTCCTTAATTCTCCCATGGAACAAGTCCTCAACCAGATCCAACGGGGCTACCCCCTCAAATGGCCCCTACTTTCACGGACCCCTTCCAATCGGAAAGACCAGTCCAAATATTGTCGTTTCCACTAGGACCATGGCCATTACACTGATGACTGCATCAACCTCAAGGATCAGGTCGAGACCCTAATACGTCAAGGGTGTCTCAGCTGCTTCACGAACACCCGCCCACAACAGAGGCAAAGAACCAAGCCCCTCAGAAACAACTGCCGGCGCACCCCACCCCGGCAGCCAGCCCAACCTAACCAAGGTCAAGATCGCCCTCCACAACAGCCTCGGCCGCCAGGTAATCCTCTTCCGCCAGTTGGTGAAATCCGAGTCATTTCAGGTGGCCTTGCTTGTGGGGGACCATCCCACTCGGCTCAAAGGGCAGAACTCAGAAAGATAAGGCAAGGCTCAGACAAAGGCTTAGACAAAGCAGTTGCCACGATAGACCGACCCTCCAAATAGCCCAAGCAGTAGACAAAGCCCGTCACCTTCACGGACGCCGACTGTATAGGCATCCGTTATCCTCATGATGACCCGTTCGTCATTTCTACCCTCCTCTCCAACTATAAGGTCAGACGGGTTCTCATCGACAACGGCAGCTCTTCAGACATCATATTCCTCAACTGCTTCCGCTAGCTCAAGATTGGGGAGGAAAGTCTGTCCCCCCTCCAAACCCCTTTGGTCGGTTTCACTGGCGACCGGGTGACCTCCATCGGCTCCATCGACCTTCCCATCACCATCGGCGAATACCCACGGCAGACTACGAAGTTGCTCACTTTCCTTGTGGTCGACTGTCCCTCTGCCTACAACATCATCCTTGGTCGTACCGCCCTCAACGCTTTCTAAGCTATCACTTCAACCTACCACCTCGCCATAAAATTCCCTACCGACCTGGACGTCGGGACAGTAAGGGGGGAGCAGACCGTAGCCAGGGAATGTTATGTCGCCTCACTCAAGGAAGTCAAGTTGAAGGAGGCCATGATCATTAAAGGCCTTGACGTCCGAGATGAGGATGAGCTGATCAGAGGAGAACCGGTGGAGGAGCTCGTTGAGATTCCCATCGATCCCACCAACCCAATGAAAACTGCCAAGATCGGCAGCCAACTATCCCCCCCAAGCTAAGGCCGACCTTGCCGTCCTTCTGATCAAACACAATGATGTATTTACCTGGACCCATTTAGACATGCCGGGCATTGACCCCTCTTTCATCACTCACCGCCTCAGCATTGAAACCCATTTCTGACTTTACCGCCAGAAGCAGCGTATCTTTCATCCAGAGTGCAATACTCTTATAGCCGCAGAGGTTGACAAGCTCCTTGAGGCCCAATTCATAAAAAACGTGGATTATCCTAAATGGTTGTCAAATGTGGTCCTAGTCCGCAAGAACAATGGCAAATGGCGACTCTGTGTTGATTACTCTAACCTAAACCGAGCTTGCCCCAAAGACAGCTATCCTCTTCCCCGCATAGATCTGTTGGTCGACGCCACGGCCGGTCATCAAATGCTCACCTTCATGGATGCTTTTGCTGGGTACAACCAAATCCTGATGCACCCGTCTGATCGGGAACACACGTCCTTCATTACCGACCGAGGTACCTACCACTACCGCGTGATGCCATTCGGACTCAAGAATGCTGGGGCCACCTACCAACGGTTGGTCAATGCCGTTTTCCATCATCAGATAGGTCAGAATATGGAAGTATATGTCGACGACATGCTAGTCAAGAGCAAACTCTTTATTGATCATCTGACCGACCTATGAGAGACCTTCACCACCCTACGCAAGTACCAAATGAAGCTTAACCTAGAGAAGTGCGCCTTCGGCGTAGGATCTGGGAAGTTTCTGGGTTTTATGGTCAGTCAGAGGGGCATTGAAGCTAACCCTGAAAAGATCTAGGCTTTGATTGAGATGCAGTCACCCAGAACGGTTAAGGAGGTTCAAAGACTCACTGGTCGAGTTGCGGCCCTCAACCGCTTCATTTCCCGCGCAACAGATAAGTGCCTACCATTCTTCAAAGTGTTTCGGCAAACTTTTGAATGGACAACTAAATCTGAAGAGGCTTTTCAGCAGTTGAAGCGGTGCATGGCCAATCCCCCCCTCCTTTCACAAGTAATTACCGGCGAGCCCCTCTTCCTCTATTTAGCCGTCTCAAGCACTGCAGTCAGTGCAGTTTTTATCAGGGAAGACGGCTTTGTCCAACGGCCGGTTTACTACATCAGTCGGGCTCTCAGGGGAACATAGCAGAATTACCCGCTGTTAGAAAAATTGTCCTTGGCCTTGGTCACCACCTCCAGACGACTCCGTCCTTACTTCCAAGCCCACTCCATAGTGGTCCTCACCGACCAACCCTTGAAGAAGGTCATGCAACAACCAGAACTTTCCGGTCGACTCATGTAGTGGTCAGTGGAACTCAGCCAGTTTGACATCTCTTATCGGCCTCGAACAACAATTAAGGGGCAGGCTATCGTCGATTTCATCTTGGAATTCACTAATCCTACCCCAACCACTGCCTCTCCCCACCAGCTCCCATCGAGCCAAAAGACCCTCATTCTTGGATTCTTAACGTCGACGGATCATCCCGCAGGGAAGGTAGTGGGGCTGGCCTCATCTTCACCGCCCCTGAGGGTGGTTATTTCAAATGTGCTTTCCGTTTCTTGTTTGAGGCCAGTAACAATGAGGTCGAATATGAGGCACTGATAGCAGGTCTTCGCCTAGCCAGGGATATTGGTGTCAGCCACATCCGAGTGTTCAGCAACTCCCAATTCATCGTCAGACAGATCACGGGAGAATTCGATGCCAAGGAGGACACAATGCGGGCTTACAGGGATATTGCACTTCCCCTTGTTCGCCTCTTCAATACCTTCCACATCAAGCACATCCCTCGGGCGGAAAACTCTAAGGCAGATGAGATGGCTCAGTTGGCTTCCGCAGACCAGTCCGACCTTAGCCGCGGTGTCCGCCTCGAATACCTATCCCACCCCGCCATTTACCCTGACCAGCACGAAATACAATTCCTCCAAAATGAGCCCATCCCTTGGGCGTCGGACATCTTTCTATTTCTGACAACGGGGGAACTTCCAGACGACCAACAGTAAACCGCCAAAGTCAGGGCCCGGTCGTCCAATTACATCCTCGTCAGCGGCATTTTATACAAACGTGGTTTCTCACGCCCCTATCTGCGGTGCCTCAATTCGGCTCAAGCAACTTATGTGATGCAAGAAATTCATGAGGGTATCTGCGGCAATCACTCAAGCGGCAGGTCCCTGGCCCACAAGATACTTCGTACTGGATATTTCTGGCCTACTCTCCACCAAGATGTGGCTGACTTCGTGCTCAAATGTGATAAGTGTCAGCGTTTTGCCAATATCCCCCATGCTCCTCCTACTGAATTGATCACACTTTGCAGCCCCTACCCGTTCGCCAAATGGGGGATCGACCTAGTTGGTCCTTTACCCACCGGCCGAGGCCAGACCAAATTTGCCATTGTCGCTATTGATTATTTCACTAAGTGGGTAGAGGCAGAATCCCTTGCCACCATTACCGAGCGGAACACAACCAAGTTTATCTGGCAGTCGATCGTTTGCAGGTTTGGCATCCCCCAGGCCATCATCTTCGACAACGGCAAACAATTCGACAACGCCAAGTACAGGAAGTTCTGTGCAGACCTCCAAATTCAACCATGTTTCTCTTTCCCCGGTCATCCCCAAGCCAATGGCCAAGTTGAGGTCACCAACCGCTCTCTTCTGAAGATTATCAAAACTAAGCTAGAAGCTGCTAAAGGACTTTGGGCTGAGGAACTACCAAATGTACTATGGGCTTACCAAACTACAGTTCGGACTCCCACTGGGGAAACCCCTTTCCGCTTAACATACGGCGCTGGGGCGGTTATTCCGGTAGAAGTCGGTCTGCCTACCCCTAGGGTTTTACATCTGGATCCAGCACTAACGGAAGAGCTCCGTTGGGCAGACCTGGACCTAATTGAAGAATTCAGAGAAACCACTGCTGTCAGACTGGCCTTATACCAACAGAAAATGAGAACACACTACAACCGCAAAGTCCGACCAAGGGAGTTCGCTATAGGGGACCTTGTCTTGAGAAAAGCAACTCTTGCCACCAAAAATCCGACCGAGGGTAAACTGGCAGCCAAATGGGAGGGACCTTACGTTGTGAAAGCCCAACCACGTCCGGGCACTTACCGACTTCAGGACATGGAAGGTCGAGACCTCCCCCACCTCTGGAACGCTGAACACCTGAAGCGCTACTTTCAATAAATTCCTACTGTTGTATTGCTCAGTTGTTGTATTTTCTTTTTGACGCATAATGTAAACTTTGATCGACTGGACTACACTATCCATGACAACAATTTTATATCTCAGCTATCTGTGTGTTGTCTCAATAACATTTTCATTTGCAGCACTTATTGACAGCCTCAGCCAGACTGAGCACAACAAGCCTCAGCCAGACTGAGCACTACAAGCCTCAGCCAGACTGAGTGCCAAAAGCCTCAGCCAGTCGAGGTCGGATCCTCTTTCTTAGAGCATCTCCAGCAATCATCCTCAAATTAGCTACCCAAAATTCCACTTTATTAGTTTAGCTAATCATTTTTCCAATACCCATTCCAACAACACTCTCTACTTTAATTATTCCCTTTAAAATATTAAGAATTTTCAAGCAAAGGAAAGAGAGACAGAGGGGGAGAGACAGCTTCGTCTGCGATCGTGAGTCTCTCCAAGCTTCACCGATTCTGTGTTCCAAGCTTTCAACTAGGTGGGAGAAGCTTTCTACCTTCGATCTGATGAGTGCGATCTTGAAGGGTGGGAGTATGGACCTATCGAACGTGTCGTCGGGCTCCGGCGATTCGCCTCTGGCGGCGCTGGTGGAGAATCGGGAGGTATTGATGATTCTCACGACGTCGGTGGCAGTGCTGATCGGCTGCGTGGTGGTGCTGGTGTGGCGGCGATCGGCCGGCCAGAAGTCTTCCAAGGTGGCCAAGCCTTTGAAACAAAAATGGCTGTACACACCAGTGCCTCGTCTGCGTGGTGGTGCTCGTGAACAGTGGTGGTGCGTGGTGCTGCTCGTGAACAGTGCCTCGTCTTCCCTGGCGAGGTACTGTAGCTGAAAATCAAAATAGCTAGTCACCGGCGAGGCTGCTGGACATGAATTTTCAGATTTTACCTAGCTATAATAACAAAAATGAAGAAATAGAGAGCCTCCTGGAGATGCTCTTACAACCGGCTTTGGCGGTCGGTCTTCTTGAGACTCTTTGAATTTTTGGGCTTTTGCAAAGATGGCCTGATCCTTCGCCTTTTGAGCCTTTCTCCTTGCCTCCAACTCCGCTCGGTCGAGGTCCCCACCGCTCAGTTGTAGACCTAACCCTGCCTCAAACAAAGCTGGCAGCTGAACGAGCTCGTCCCATCTGGCCCCTTCCTTCTTCCTCCATTCCTTTACCCTCTTCACCCTCTCCTTTGCTGCTGCTCCCAGCTTTGGCTCCACAGACTTGGTGGGCACTTTCCAAATGGTGTGCACTCCAACCCCTCCACTGGCAGACACATAGAACCACCGTGGTCTCCACCCCTTGATCGACGACGGCAGCCCCGCCACCAGCCCTTTTCCTGCTGCTGCCTGTAGAGTAACCCAGGTCTCTTGCGGCCCTGAGGCCTTGTAACATGCGAAGAACTTGTCTACTGTCATGGCCGCCCCTTCGCTCGCCTTCGGCCACGCACTTGCACAGGACAGTAAGATCTTCCACGCATTGGGCATTAGTTGGCCCGGTGCTACCTCCAAACGATTCAGGACATCTACCACCACTTGCGGCAGGGGCAGCCTCAGTCTCAGTCCTCCCTTCAATGCTTCCTCATAAAGGGCAAACTCCCCTGGCCTGGCGTCGAATGGCCTCTCTGTCGACGTCAGCAACAATAACTCTATTTTGGTAGGCACCTGGTATTTTTCGCGAATAGCCTCCAAGTCCGTTGTAGTAACCGTTGATTTATCTGCCTTTGTATGCCAGTGATCTGGTTTTGCCTAGTTGATTGGCTTTGGAGCTGCTATCATGGTGGAACCATGGGATCGTACCACCGACTTCCCTACCCTCTCCATCCTGTATTGCTGCGCTAACTTCACTGCATCATCATCACCAAGTGGATCCAACCTGACATTCGCAGTTTCTTCTTGGGCCATTTCTATGGTATGTCTGCGAATCGCTTCGGATGCAGGTGCAAGGAAATTGAAAAAGTGTTGCAGAGGTATATTGTGAGCAACTAAGGAATTCACACTTGGAATATTTTGATTTTTCGTAAACAAGTAGGTGAATCGAATAATACCAAAAGCCCACGGTTTGCCCGTATTCCAAGGATCCCAATTAATTTTTGCCAGTTTGAAAACTTTTCAAATCATCCGCCAAAACTGTCTTTTCAATACCCATAATGACCTATCGTTTCATTTCTGATCCAATGCCTAATCTCCCCCCCACGGGATGTTGCCACGTGTTTGACCACGATCCACTGTCTCCTCCCCTTACCCTGTCTTTTCCACTTCAAATCACGCCGCCTCTTGAGCCCCACGCCCCTCCACCTCACCCTTCGTAGTCGGCCCTCCTCATGGTCGACCTTCTCGGTTGGCCCTCTTCGTGGTCGACCCTCCTTGTGGTCGGCCCTCCCACTCGGCCAACCGCGGTTGGCCCTCTTCGCAGTCAACCCTCCTCGTGGTCGATCCTCCCACTCGGTCAACCCTCGCGGTCGGCCCTCCTCGTGGTTGACCTTCCCACTCGGCCATCATTCGCAGTCGACCCTCCTCGCGGTCGACCCTTCCACTTGGACACCCTGCACGGTTGGACCACCTCCTAGTCAGTTCACCCTCTTGGTCACCCCTGCCGGTCGACCTCCATCTTGCCAATCCCTAACACCCTCATCTTCTTCTTCATTAGTATTCCCTTCGCTGGACTAAAGCTGCATTCGGGAATGGGGGACTACTGACGTGTATAAGCCCATAAAGGCCATGAATCACTATGAACAACCCAAGCCCATCACTTGGAGCCTAATACATAACCCAGCTGGTGAGGTCCAGAACAGCTGGAATCTAACATGGCATAAAGAGACAATGACATTCGGGCAGATGGCAAGTGAAGGACGAGCTACATCAACAGACAAAGATCTACAAAGTTATTGCCACTGCACATCACCATTAATGCAGCCCATCACAGCATTTATTACAATAACACCTCTCCGTCGGAACAGAATCCCCTTACCCTAAACAAGGTAAGCTACAGCATAGACTTTCGGCGAGGAGGGCAGGTCGGAAGGGACAGCGAAATGATTACTAAAAGATATAAGCAAACGTTGAAGACAAGAAGAAAGTTAAGCTTTCTATCTCTAATCTCCCTCTACACCCTACTCCTCTTTCTAACTTGCTCGTCGGAGGGTTCACTGGGGGACTACCCTGTTCCCCGTTGGACTTGTTTGCAGGTTATCCGGTGGGCTTGATCATTTGGACTTGGGCATTAAGGAGCTTGGACCTGTCCGACCCATTCACTGGAACAAACTGTATCATCAGAAATATTGTAGAACTTGCCTCGAAATGGAAGTTTAGTATGACATAGTATATGTTGAATGGGCTGTAGAAATGGAAATATATCATGAATATTGAATGTGATATGAACTTGTGAAGCTTGTGTAATGGAAATGGTTGGATTTGAAAGAAATATATGTCGATAATGCATATATTGTAAAGCTGCCTCTTGAATAGGGATGGGATGATCAGTAATGGATCAAATTATTGTATATTGAAATGTGTTATTGTTGGTAATTGAGAAAAACTTGTTTTTGAAAACTTGTGCCCAACTTCGGGGACGAAATTCTTTAAGGGGGGAGGTTATAGCGATCCCGGGTTTTACCCCTTTATGTACAGTGTTCCGGACTTATGTTCCGTCGTATTGGCTGTTGTTATATCTTGTTGTTATCCTTTAATTCCTTATTTTTGAGTTATAGGATGTGTTGGGCAGGTTTGTTACAGGTTGGGAGTGATTGGTTGCTGCCCAGAATTTTGGTCCTTCACTCGAGCGAGCCTTTTGTCGCTCGAGCGAGCTCTTTGTTTTTGATCCTTCGTTTGAGCCAGGGTTTGTTCGCTCGAGCGAGAGTTGAGTTTGGTGTCTGGTCGCTCGAGCGAGAAGTCCTTCGCTCGAGCTTGCGTTTGCGTCTGGTTCTGGACTTGAGAGTTGCATTTCTTGGCTCGAGCGAGCTTTCCTTTGCTCGAGCGAGCAAGGTGTATGTTTTGAGTTCCTTCGCTCGAGCGAGCATTCTGTCGCTCGAGCGTGCTTCTGGGTTGCAGACCTGAAGCTTCGTATTGTTGGCTCGAGTGAGACTTTCTTTGCTCGAGCGAGGGTTCTTTGTGTCTGGTAGCTCGAGCGACCAATCCTTTGCTCGAGCGAGCCTGTTGTATATTAGATCGCAGCAGCGGGAAACACTTCACTTTTTCACCTCTTTTCTTTATACAAACCCTAGATCTGAGCTCTCTCTCTCTCTACAACCCTTATCTCTAAGGTTTCATCTCCTTCTAGTGAGTTCCTAGCCTAGCCTCTTTGTATAACAGATATAGGGTGTTGAGGGCTTTGTTTTAATCTGAAAATTATTGAATTTGGAGCACGTTGAGTTTTGGTCTTCATCTCCGTTTGAGCTCTAACTTCGAGGTAGGGATACCCTACTCCATCTTATGAGTTTTGTATTTAAATTTTGGCATTTTGATATGTTGGGGTTGTTAGGTAATATTGGGAAAGTTTGGGATTTTTGTGTAATTTACAAAAGAGAGGGTTTTCAAATATTAAAACCCATATGTATGAGAAATATTGAGAAAATGGAATTTATGTTGTATTATTGATGAAATCAAACCTTAGGGTTGATATTGAGAATTTGGGAAATTGCCCTAATTATTGAAATAAATTAATTGGTATAATTAATTTGAGTAAATATGGAAATGAGGTGAAATCCATGAAATTGGGAAATTATGGGATTGAATGGTGTAGTTGGATTAATTTTATCACTCACCTATGGAAATGTGGAGATTATATCTGTTTATGCATTTATTTTCTGTTTAGAAATAACTGCTTTGGGCTATCGGTGGAAGATAGTCTTGATTGTTGTAGATACATCATGTTGATTAAGGAAACTAAAACTAATCACATTGTATATGACGGTTTAGAATAATACATCAAAGTTGTGTATTGATTGAACATGTATATGATAATGTTTATATGTATTGTGTTATATGGGAGGAGATAAGGGGATGTACTCCACGATTTAGAAGAAGATAGGGAATGGACCTCTAAACCGGATTTTGTTTGATATTGATACAGCACTAAAATATGTATCATTTGTGAAGTATGGAAGTGATTTTGACTGAGACTGATACAGCACCAAAGTGTGTATCTATTATGAAGTAAGAAATGTTTAACATGAGTTGGTATCCCAATTGAATTGGAAATATTGCTAATTTGAGATGTAATCTCTTTTAAGTTATCTGGCCAAGTTCTGAGCCACGTTTATGAAATGAATTGATAAGTAAAGGAAAGTGAAATGTAACATGGACATGATTGTCATGGAACAGTAGTGCGATGTAACTTGTTATAAGTATTGGTCATCTATCACATGCTATTATTTTAGGCACTGCTTATATTTGGTTTAGTATATCTCTACTGGGCTTTGGCTCACCCTATATGGGACATCATTTTCAGGTCCAGGTGATATGCCACCTCCAATATCATAACTTGGAAGGTTCTGGGAGTAGAAGACTCTTTTGATTATTTTGTTATCTTTTGATGTATTATATGTAAACTCAAGCCAAGGGCTTAATATGTATATGAGTTAGTACTCTCTTTTTGTAACCAAGTGTTGGGTTGGAAAGTTGTAAGCCCATAGGGCATTTACTTTTGTTGTCAACATGTAATACTTTTATAATGAATACTCTGATGAATAAAAAGATGTTTATTTCTCTTATATCAATGGTTGACGAGAATGTGGGGTTTTATGTATTTTTTTGAGGGCGTTACATCTCCCATATGCCATGGTTAGTGATGGGATTCTGAAATTATTTTTATAAAAAATCTAAAAAAAATAATTTGTATATTAAAAAAATCTAAAACAAATATAAATATCTATATTTATCTATCTATATCTATATCTATATCTATCTATCTATCTATCTATCTATCTATTTTTTTTTATTATATAATGATAAGGGAGTTTCTAATCTACAAGCTTTGTGGGCGCTTCAATATCCTAATTCTAATTTTCTAATTTTTTGATTTAAAAAAAAAATCTCAGCATTTATTGACTTATCTCAACCCACATACCTTTTTGACTTTTTTCATAATTACTGCAGCACCCTTTTTAATTTCTCCCATACACTATGATTACACACAAAAACAAAGAAGATAAGAATTTAGCTATGGAACTCAAAAAGATATAAAAGCATCTAAATTTGAATTATGATTTAGTAATATAATTATCTATTTTTTGATATATATCTATCAAAATTTTAAATCACTTAATAAGACAAATTAATCAATTTTCTAAAATTATTGATTTTTTAATTTATAAAATAGATTAAAAAAAACTATAGACTAATTTATTTATTTAATAACAAAAATATTTTATAATCTCTTCATCCTAATTTTTCTCTCACCGATTTCCAAAAAAAAAAAAAAAAGCATTAAAACTTTGTCTTCATTCTCTCTTCCCAAAAAAATCAGATAATATTTTTCATGAAAGTTGTAGATATCTATTTATATCTGATATATTATATTATAACATAACCAAAAAAAAAAAAAAAAAAAAAAAAAACTAAAAATCAGATATACAAATAGATAAAATTAATAAATTTGATTTTGATTTATTCAGTTAAAATATTATTATTATTATTATTTTTTTTTGCATCTCAATATCCAATTTTAAGTTTTAAAATTCTTTAAAGTTTATCTAAACAAATCTAATTTGAAAATATCTCCCACCATTATTCTTTAAATTAATAAAACTCACATTTCTATCAGATATCTAACTTACATCATAATTTACTTAAATAATAATAATTAAAAACAAATAGAAACCACAGATAAATTAAATATTTGATCTTGCAATATACATGTACATTGCAAGATAAAAAGTTATAAATATAAAAGTTAACTTATAAATTTCATATATATCACAGAACAAAATATTAAATTACTTCAAGATAATTAGATTTAGTAATATAATTATCTATTTTTCTGATGTATATATATCAAAATTTTAAATCACTTAATGAGAAAAATTAATCAATTTTCAAGTCTTATTTAAAGAATAATCTGATTAGTCATCCCAACTTCTAAACTTCGTGGGCACTGGCAAAGGAGCTAACGGATTGGGTTAGGTGAGGTTTAAGTTGTTGGAGGTAACATTCTCCCCCTCTATAAATTTATTTATTTTTTAATTTTATTTTTTCCTTGTGTGATTCTCTTTCTCTATTGTTGGTTTAGCTTTGGTTTCGGTTTTAATGAAGTTTGTGTGTTTGTTTACAAATTTGCATAGTAGAGAAGAATTATTAGTGATTATGGTTTAAATCAAAATATCTATACTCGTTCCATGCCAAGGATTTTGATTGGACTTTTTTTTTCTTCAATAAAGACCATAAAATTGAAGTAAAAAAAAAATGGATATCAAATTTTTTATTGTCATTTTATTTTATAAAAATTTGAAAATTTATTGAGAATTCAAGATTTTACTATAACATTAAATTTTTGTATAACTAGGTAAATTTAAAATTTTTAAATATCATTTTGCTTTTTATTTTTATCCTCTTTCTATCTCATTAGACCATTACTGCTATTTGTTAGTTTGTTAATTATAATTCAATTAATTGAAAATGAAAGCTTAATATAACTTTTCATATATATTATAGTTAATTTATTACAACTATAGTTGTATATAATGGCATAATATATGGGGATAATCTCTAAATATGATTTCTATTTTTTTATGTGATTAAAATAGTTCATCTTAATAGTATATAGAAGAGTTAGATAGTTTTTTTTATCTCTAATAAACCCAATCTATTTTTTTTTTTTTTTACTTTTAAATTTTTTAAATTGAAACATCAATTGTTTATGTCCATAAAAAAAAATTAAAACAAAATAAAATAAAACTGATAAATACTATAACGATTCCGGTTTTGACCCGTTACTTATTGTATTCCAGACTTGGGTTGGTATGGTTTTGAATAGTTATTCATATCTCTTTTCTATGTCTTCCTCTTTATTTTGGTTATCGAGTTGTAGTTGTACGTTTGGGACAAGTTGGTTACTTGTTTTTCTAAACCTTTGTTGTCCAGATTTTGGCTCTTTTGTTCGAGCGGGCATTCTTGTGCTCGAGCGAGATTTATCAATCCTTAGCTCTTTTGCAGTTCTGAAAATATTAGGAAAGCGCATTGGACGCTTGAGCGTCCATTCTCACGCTCGAGTGGGGTCCTTCGACTGTAAAACTTCTGGAAATATGTATTCTATGCTCGAGTTTCGCTTCTTGCGCTTGAGTGGACCTTTGTTTCTGACGCTTGAGCGTCAATTTCTATGCTCGAACAAACTGCGTGTATATCAGTCTGTGAAGATGTCATTTTGAATCACTTTTTCTTTTCTCTCTCTCTCTCTCTAAAACTTTTCAAAAACCTAGATATACACATTCTCTCTCTAAAACTCACATTTTCTCTAAGATTTCATCTAGATCTGTTGGGATTTCTATCCTAGTGCCTTTGAGAAAAATGTAGAGCACATCAAGATCTCCCATTTTGATTCGATTAAAAGTGGGTTTCGTCGTTCTTGAAGTCTCACTCTTGCTTGGCTCATCTTCTTTCTTTGAGGTAGGGATCTTTTTTACACTTTCATATAATATTTAGTTTAGTTATTTGTATCTTGTGTAACAATGATGTGATTTGAGGGTGTTGTAAGCAAACCTAGGGTATGGGTATAATATGAAAAGAGGGATTGTTGTTGAAAATGAAATAAATGAATGTGGATTGTGAAGATGAGATTTTGGTAGGTCAAAATGGTTGAGAATGTTATTTGAATTGATATTGGAAAAAGGGAAATTTTTGCCCTAAAATGACTATCATAATTATTTTATATAAATAATTAAAATTGACATTAAAAATGTGAAATTGAGAAGGTATTGATATGAATGGTGAGATTGGTTATGTATTAACTCATTATTTAGAAGTTTGAATAAATTATCTGTTATGAGATTGAATATCTGTTTAGAAATAACTGTATTGGGTTATCGGAGGATAGTTATGATTGTTGTAGAAATCACATGAGAATTAGGTGAATTGGAACTAATCTCTTGTTGTTTGTCATTAAACATGACTATGTTTATATACATTGTACATGTATGATTATGTGGGAGTGGAAATGGGATGTACTCCATTATTTGATTTTGTGTTTTAATACATTGCATATGTATCAATGGTTGTTTGGGAGGAAAAAGGGGGTGGATTCCATTATAATTAAGTTGGCCGGAGTGTCCTGGGTGAAAGTCTTGAAATTAAACATGGGTGCCTGGCCCGCGGATGAAATATCCGTAAAATGGCAATTGTAGCGCTTGTATAGCCTACGTTTACATGGGTCCTGTTTGACGGCTACCCATGGATGAAATATCCGTGAAAGAAAAGTTTGAAGTGTTTATGTGTTGATGATGTGATTATAGAACTAATGAGTTATAGTCTCATTTGGGATGTTAAGAAATGATGAAATTGGCTCATGTAATGAATTGAATCGAAAGGAAATGGCTTAAGAATTGAGTTTGGTATTTCATGACTATATAAAACATGGATGTCTTTATCACTGACGTTGTATATGCTTAGTGTACCTATATCTTTGCTAAGTTTCATATACCGTGTTAGATTATTCCTACTGGGCTGTGGCTCACCCTATTTGGGGATAACATTTTCAGGTATTGAGGGCGTGCCTCCACCAAAATAATAGCTAGGAGAGACCTTTGGAAGCACGAGCTTCTTGTTTTGATTAAATAATATTTTGTATAGCCAAGGGCTTATTTGTAAGAGCTAGTATCTCGCTTTTGTTGTAACCAAATCGAGACTTGGAAAGGTGTAAGCCCTAAGGGCAGTTATTATGTCAAACTCTTGTATTCACCAACTTTATGTAATGAAAAAATTATTTACTTCGATTTATGTTATCAAATGAGCATGCTTGGACTATATTTATCATACTATTTTGAGGGCGTTACAAATACATATCAAAAAGCTACATATTTTTGTTTTCATTTTTTATTATGTAAGATATTTACAAATTTAAAATGTTTGACCCCAAATTTTTTTCCATAATCCAACTTATAATTATGTAGTCATAATTGTCAATTTTTATACAAATATTAGAAGATAATTAATTAAATTATACGTTTCAGCAAACCACATATTCAAACTTTGACTATTTCAAGATGTTGTTTCACTGTAATTCTAATTAAGAAAATCTTCGACTCTTAATATATTTTTTTAATCAAATTATAATTTGATAAAAATTTAAAAAGATGAAATGTTGAAAATTATGTTTTTTCCATCAAAATTGGCAAAAAGAAAAAAATTGAGATAAGAATGGAAGTTCTTTTAAAAATTGATAAAAATTTAATGAAAAAGTTAGAGTAATTTATATCAAATTAAAATTTTTATTCAAATTTAAAATCAAATTAGATAAAAAAAAAATTAAAAGAAAATGATGAAAGTTTGAAAATATTTTGAAACCTTCTTATTCATAAAGACTAGAAATCCGTGTATGTATTATATTCATGTTGTATTTTTAGTTATGAAATTGAAATAATGTAACTTAAATTATTGGATTAATAATAGAAATATCATATTAATTATTGTTAAATATCACTTCACTTCATATTTAATAATAAAATTATATATTTGTTTTAATTATAACTTTTAAATTTGTATATTTTCATAATAAAAAGAGGTACGTCATAACTCAGTTAATCTCATTTAATCAGGTTTAATTTTTTTTTAATACAAATTATCAAAATTGCACTAAATATATATATTTAAATTTTTTTAAACTAATAATTTAAAAATTTAACTTATAAATTTCATGAATATTGCAAGACAAAATATTAAATTATTTCAAAATAATCATAATAATTTTGTTTTTTAAAATTTATAAAATCCCGTAATGAGAAAATTGGTGCCTTGAGCTTTTATAATAATATAAGAGCACATTTGATTGTCTCATAATTATTGATATGATTGTAAGTGAAGAATATGTGGAACTTACTAGATTGTTCATCTGGCGTTTGATCGTGGAATAAGGAGGAAGAGATTAGAGGTAGGGAACATAATAAATTCTACGGAATAGTCAAATCCTATATTTGTTTTGTTATACTAAATTTAATATAATTTTAACACTGATATCTATACTATATATTATGCAAAAAGGAGTTTTTAACCCCAAACCTTGTGGGAGCTCCAATTTCCCAATCTAAATTTCTTGATTTTTTGATTTAAAAAAAAATTAAAATCTTAGCATTTATTAACTTCTCCCAACTCCCAAGTCTTACCCTCATAATAACATTTTAATGTATTAAGAACAAGTATAAAAAAAATTCTTTGAAATCCAACACATGAATTCCTTGAAAAGTTCCAACACATATAATTATTATCCCTCATAATAACACTTTAATGTATTAAGAACAAGCATAAATTTTTTTTTTTGAAAATTTCAACACATATAATTATTATCAAAATATTAAACTTTAATATAATATAATAATAAAAAAAAGACATTTAATTTCTTGAAAAGTCCAACATATATGATTATTATCAAAATATTAAACTTTAATAAAATATAAAAAGGGAAAAAAAAAGACATTTAAAAATAAATAAAAAAATATTTAAAAATCACAATTCACATATATAGATAATTGTAAACACAATCCATGCATAACACGGGTGATATGCTAGTAAAAGATTAAATAGAAGAAAGTAATAAAATAGAGTAGAGGCTCATTGATTATTTACAAAAAAATGTAATAAAAAATACTGAAAACAAATCTTTATCCCAATTATTTAGAGTTAGCATTAATGTAGAAAGAAAATAGAAGTACGAAAGTTGTTGCTCTCTCTTTTCTGTGCTTAATTGTCTCATAGACCTTCTTGTTTACACAAATTTCGAAGGCTTCAATCATATTTTTGATTTGGAGTCACGCATGAAGTATTTTGATTTGGGGTCACGCATGAAGTGGGCTCATGGCAAACTTTAACATGAATTTTCTGAATTTATTAGAAGTTCTAAGATTTGTTTTTGTTCAAAAAATAGGTTAGAGATTTCCTTGAATAACTTAATTATGGGCGTTTTGGGAGCTAACTTATTAGTTGATTGATTTATTTGTATATTTTTTTCGTAATAAGTCAAAAAATCAATTTGTAAATCACTTTTCAAAACACCTGTCTCTTAATTTGACCACAAAAAATTTAGAGGTAAAGGAGGGAGGAAGTTTACAAAAGTTTCAGGTTTCTCTCAAATTCAAATTTGATTGTTATGTCCTGTTTCAATTGTCTCAATTATTTATTTTATTGAGACATTTATGCATATCATTTATGAAAAAATTAATTCGATCTAATAATTATAATATTTTCATTTTATCGCATTCATTTAAATTGAGCGTTACTTAAGTAAACTACATTTCTATGTCAATCAAGGGATGACATTCAAGTCCTACTCTGCAAACTTGATTAAGCCTTTTAGCAATCTTGATAGGCTATAATTGGAACTCCAAATTTAACAAATGTTGAAAAAAATTGAACATGTAATATACTTGGTTTGTTGGGCACATAAAACCTTACAACAAACCAAGTAGAATTTTAACCTACAAACTCAGAAACTGCTCATATGTTGAAAACAAATATCATTACCAACTAAACAAAAACATAATGTCAAATTTGTAACAAACACAAAACTGATAATAAATCCTAATTAAGTCCTAAGAGAGAAAGCATGCTTAAAACTACATAATATGTCGAATCATATGTTCTTCCTAGTTTATGCTAAGATATACAGGAATGGAACAACCACCATACTAAAACGGGAATAAGTCATGGCATAAGCTCCAGAGTTGGTAACAGGGGATGGTGCCGGAGCTTCACGAACTTTTCCTCCTTGGCTAGTGGCGGGTGGTGGAACCTTGGCGACTGCATCATCATAATGAAAACAATCATGAGTTCAGATGAAGTAACTAAGAATAATGCCAAATACACCGAGTTCATAAATACTAAGAAAATTTAATATGTAGTTCAAATTCATTTAACATATAAGTTTCAAGATATAAAAATTTCTGTAATTAAATTATTTAAGTGATTTGAGACGAACATAATTAGGCTTCCAATTTATTGCTAATCGCGTGTTGTTTATCATGTAATGTTTTTGTTGACATTGTTGCATTGGAATGAGATAACTGATATGAGGCTATTAGATCAGTACAACAGTGACATTTATCACAAAATAATTAATTATAGGCATAATTTTATAAGGAAAATAAAGTGTAGAATGTAAATTTAAAGTTAGTGATTGAGGGTTATACAAAGAATAAATTTTATACGTATATTTTAATTCTGGGTAATTTTTTTGAATATATAACATAAGTGAACAAAATATGATAGAATAATGTCATCCTTATAATATTATTATACAATACAATATTAAAACCATAGTACACAAAACACCGGTGAATCCTAATCTGCAATTTATCCACCACCAAAATTAATCTGAGTAACAACACATTGATTATTTATTTATTTTTGCGCTTTCTATTTTAAGGATCTAGAAAACTATTCAAAACAAAAACACATACCAGGCGGAGAAGGAGCACCGGGAGTTGAGGGAGAAGAGGTGACTGCATACAAAACAGAAAATCCAATAACACATCATTATGAAAAAACGTAGTAAACAAAATTTGAAATTAAAAAAAATATTTATATATTTATTTTTGTGTAGAGAGAGATAGGTTCGATCACTCACGATCACAGCTGGTCAGTGATGGTGGAGTGGGGATCTTACAAACAGAAGGTATGGCCTTGGCCTTTTTGAAATCAATGTTAAAACCCAAACTAGCACTGCTCTTTAGGCCTTCACATAAGCAATCTGCATCAGTGTCTAACACCGTCTTAAGTCCAGTGCAACACGTGTCTTCCGGCTTTGTTTCATTACTTCCAACTGTCAAATATGTCAGACAATCAGACATGCCGTATATCAGAGTGGTACAATCCATGCTGGGCACCGGAGCCCCTGCCTCCGTTGTTGGAGGAGGTGGGGATGTTTTTGGTGGAGGGTTGCTTGGTGGAGGAGTAGCTACATCAACACAATGAGAACAATCATGAGTTGGATGAAGTGCTAAATACACAGAATTTATAAATACTAAGAAAATTTAAAGTGCAATTCAAAATTATATAAAAGTTGAAAATCAATCAAGGGTATGTCCATTTGCATAGAAAATAATGAGTTGTGGGACTCTGTGATCTAATTATTTTTGAAATTCCAAATCAAAATGCAAGTTACAATGTGATTTGAAGACTAGCATAATTAGGCTTCCAATTCATTGCTAATCACATGTTGTTTATTATGTAATGTTTTTGTTAAAATCATTGTATCAGTATGAGGTAACTGATATGATACTATTTAGATTAACAGAATAGTAACATATCACATAATAAACAAAATATAATAATTTTAGAGTTATATACCAAATAAATCTTATTCACATATTTCAATTATGCATTATTATTTTTGGATATATAAAACAATTCAACAAAATATGACAACACCAGTGAATCATAATCATAAATTTACTAAAACAGAAAATCTATGTGATTTTATTTTTAATGTGGTAGGGATCACCCTTCAAATTAACCTAAGTAACACATTGATTTTTATTAAAGTAACTAGAAAAACTATTCAAAAGAATGAAGGATTTTAAATCGCCATAGAATCAATTAATTTTAAACAAAATAAAAAGATATATACCAGGCGAAACAGGCGGAGTACTGGGAGCAGAAGGAGGAGAGGGGACTGCATATAAAAATAGAAAATCCAATAACCCATCATCATTATAATAAATAAAAAAAATTATAAAAAAAAAAACTATATGTATGTGTACATTTACTCGCAATTCTCAAGACAATGACCAAACAAATCATCGCAATGCAAAGGAGGTTTTTAAATCGCTCCTCAAACTTTTGAATCAATGAATTCAAAACGACAGAAAAATTAGAAACACATACCAGCAGGAGGAGGAGAACCAGAAGAGGCAACTGCATACAAAACAGAAAATCCAATAACACATCATTATGAAAAATATAGTCTTCAAACAAAATTTGAATTGAGAGAGATAGGTTCGATCACTCACGGTCACAGCTGGTCAGTGATGGTGGAGTTGGGATATTACAAACAGAAGGTATGGCCTTGGCCTTTTTGAAATCAATATTAAAACCCAAACTAGCACTGCTTTCTAGGCCTTTACATAAGCAATCTGCATCGGTGTCGAGCACCGTCTTAAGTCCAGTGCAACACAAGTCTCCCGGCTTCGTATCGTTGTTTCCTACTGTCAAATATGTCAGACAGTCTATCATGTCGTATATCAAATCACTGCAATCCACGCTGGGTGTCGGAGCACCTGGCTCTATTGTTGGAGGTGATGGAGTTGTTTCTGGTGGAGGGTTGCTTGGAGGAGGATTAGCTACATCAAGCACAGTGAAAACAATCATACAGAATTTATAAATAATTTTAAATGTGGGTTTAATTATATAAAAGTTGAATATCAATCACATATTGTTAACACCATATTATTTAAAATTTATAAATAATTTTAAATGTGGGTTTACAAAGTGATATGAGAGAAGCATACATATTGTTTATCATGTATTGTTTTTTTTGGAAATCATTGTATTGTATTAGATTAATACAACAGTGACATATCATAATAAATAAAATAGAATAATTGACATAATTTTATAATGACAGTAAAGTGTAAAATTTATTTTTCAAATTAGTACATTGTAATTATATATCAAATGAATTTTAATTTACATATTTCAACAAAATATGATAATTATAATATTGTACAATACACTATTAGAAATACACTATACACAAAGGTTTAAAACACCAGTTACTATTGAATCATAATTTTTGAAGAAAAAAAAATACATACCAGGAGGAGTACTTGGAGTAGAGGGAGGAGAGGGGGCTGCATATAAAATAGAAAATACAATTTCCCATCATTACGAGAAAATAAAATTAAAAAATTTCACTTTACTCCTATGAGAACAGAGAATTAATTTCCATTAACAACACTTTGCTTATAAATATACTTTCAAGAGAATGAATATTTTTTATTCCATTTCAATTTAAAAAAAAAAAAAAAAAAAAAAAAAAACCTATTTAACACTCTCACGTGAGAGATTGGGGGGTCAAATCTCACTAGGAGATAAATAGGGTGCCAAAAAGTTTCATTAGTTCCTATGTATCTGTATTTTTTATCTTCAAAAAAATAAAATAAATATATATATATATATATTTTCATTTCGTTCACATATCTTTTTTTGTTCTTCAAAACTCTCCACGAATCAAAGATTTAAATCCAACCTAAACAATCCCATTAAAAAGATAAATAAATAACAGCATAAACATAACTCCACATATTGTAATTGCGAACGGTATCAGGAGAAGGGGACCAAAAAAAAAAACATTAAAAAAAACCACATACCAGGAGAAGCATCAGAAGAGGAAGCTGCATACAAAATACAAAATTCAATAACACATCATTATAAAAATAAATAAATAAAAACAAAATATATTTACGTGTGTAGTAGAGAGAGATAGGTTGGATCACTCACAGTCACAGCTGGTCAGTGACGGTGGAGTAGGGATGTTACAAACAGAAGGTATGGCCTTGGCCTTTTTGAAATTAATATTAAAACCCAAACCAGAACTGGCTTTTAGGCCTTTACATAAGCAATCTGCATCGGTGTCGAGCACCGTCTTAAGTCCAGCGCAACACGAGTCCCCGGGCTTTGTATCATTGTTTCCGACTGTCAAATATGACAGACAGGAAAACATGTCGTACATGAGATCAGTGCAGTCCACGCTCGGCGCAGGAGCCGGGGACTGCATCGGTTGCATTGCACTGTTGACAGCCAACACTGCCCACGTAGCCAAAATGCATGTCACAAGCATTAGTTTCACTGTTGTTGCCATTCTTCTAAGGGAGAGAAGCAAAATCACTAATGGCTATGGCAATTGATTTTAGAATACAAGGAGCTTTGATTTGTTTTTATTTTGGTTCAGGTTGATATCCCAACAATATCTCTTTTTAAAAATTTAAATTTTAACTAACTATCTTGTTCAACTCTATCTCATCTTTAAGTAGATTTTTATTTTGATTCTGTATCTTGTGGAACTTTATCAAGTAGATTTTTATTTTGATTTTGGGTTGATATCCCTACAATATCTGTCTTCAAATTTTAACTAACTATCAATGTTTATCTAAATTTTAGTAAATTATTATTATCCTCTCAACCTAAAATTCATATCATAATTTTAGATAGGATTTACCAGCTTAAAATCAGCTTAAAATATATACTAGAGTGACACACGGCCCGAAATACACAGTCAAACCCTTTAATGTCCGAGCCATGAAATACAGGCCGAGATTTCAATGTTGGTTGGATCATCTACCCATATGAGGAGATGGGCCGGGCTGCAATTCCTCTGACCAACACTTTCAGAAGAGAGAGACAAAAAGCCTCCAACTATCCTCATCACTGGTTATCAAAATTGTAAAAATTTGAAATAAAATTGGCTTTCTTCTTTTTTAAAGGTCAATATTACATGTATTTTATATATTTTTTTCCTTAAAAAAGAAAGAGAGGTTAATATCACTCTGTTTAGTTTTGAGTTTTTCAAAACAATTTTTGAATTTTTTGTTTTCCACTTTTTATTTATTTATTTATTAATTTTTTAATTATTTTTTAAGTGTATCTAGATTAAGTATTTTTAAAAAGTATTAAAAAAAAATACACTTTCGTAATTTTTTTATTACATATTCATTCACAAATATTTATTTTTTAAGAGTTTATACCATTGAAAGGAATATATATTTTGAAGAAACGATTTTAACCCATTCTCTAGTTTTTACTAGTTTTGCAATAGGTAATTATTTTCTTACTTTGTACACATAATTTAATTGAAAATTTAAATAATAGTTGTCTCGTTGAACCTTATCCGTAAACAACAACAAAATATTGTGAAACTTTAATCTTTTTATTTTTTAAGAAATATTATAACCAGTTTATTACACGTACAAATATTTATATATTGTGTTAGGCCATTTCTTGAGATCCCCTGTTCATTCCCAAAGAATTAGGTGAGACCCAAATAATTCAAGTCTCCACATGAAGATAGAAGCTGCACAAGCTTCATTACTTTAGTTTTATTTATTTGTTGGTTTATTTATTCTCTGAAATCTATTCTATATTGGGATATAATAAGCCCTTCTTGTGGGCCAAAACATCCTTTAGGCATTGTTTATAGAGATATCTACCCTAGCCAGGGTTACATTAAGAAGGTTGATGGGCCCTTGAAATAATAAATTTCATGGACTCTGGAGGGCCCCTATTTTTTTTTTCTTTTAATTTTTTTTTTTTTGTGGTTGTTGTGTGGTCTCAAAAACATCTTTGGATTCCATTCTCTCTCTCTCTCTCTCTCTCTCTCTCTCAATTCGCTAACATGCCTTTCTAGTTGCCACGTAATCAAAATTAACATTTAAAAATTTCTTAATCATTGAAAAAATAAATAAATTGCATTGAATTCAAATTATGGCAACGTGATGATACCAAGAGGTTCGGACAGATAATTAGAGAATTAAGGCATAAATTTGCAACTACTCTGATAAATTATAGAGTGATTCTATTTATACCACCAATCTAACTTCTTATACCCACAAATTTTATTTTATTTATTTATAATTTATAATTTATACAATTCTTTTATTACCCTAATCTCTAACATCGTTCCTTCTCTTTTTCTTTTGCACTCAAAATCTAAAAAAAACCCTAACCCTAGTTCTCCCTTATCACCACCACCTCCACCCTCCCACTACTGGCGCCACCACTCCGCCACACCAGCGTTTTTTTGTCTTTATGCTTTTGGAAATTTGCGTTTTTTTTAATGTATTTCTTGTTTGGTAATGCTACGATTTGGAGATTAAACTGAGTTTCTAGAGATAGAATTGTTTTGTTTGTATATACGTGTATGTGTATGGCTGTTAGTTGGTAGATTGGTCCCTGAGTAGTTTGGGATGAAGTTTTTTGTTGAAATGATGTCATTGCTTAAGATTATTGTGTTTGAATTTTTCATATTAATTCTTTGATGCACTTTAACTATGCCATGCTATTATTATCATTGCTCAATTGATTAACTAGATTTGTTAATAGATCTGAAGGAAGAACAAGAAAAGGGAGAAGAAGAAGAAGAAGAGGGAGGAGAAGGAAGGTGGCGACGGTAAAGGAAATGGGTGAGGAGGAGAGTGGCTGGGTAAAGGTGAAGGGTAGTGGCGGAGTGGCGGCGTGGGTAGTGGGCCGGTGGAGGTGGTGGTGATGGGGAGAACTAGGGTTAGGGTTTTTTAGGTTTTGAGTGTAAAGAGAAGGAGAAGAAAGAATGTTAGAAATGAGGGTAATAAAGGAATTGCATAAATTATAAAAATATAAAATAAAAATAAAATAAAATTTGAGGGTGTAAGAAGTTAGATTGGTGGTGTAAGTGGAATCACTCAATTCAAATCATGGCGACATGATAGAACTATAAGAGTGGGACATAATAACCTTCTCGTATAATCATGTTGATCAGGTTTACACTCCTCCAAACGTCATCGCTTTACCACCTGAAGATACAAACGTGAGCTAGTTGACGGGTGTATGCCGGAAACCTCTCCGATGCCTAAGTCAGTGTAGTAGACAATAGACACAAAAAGCTCTGTGTATTTGGGCATAAGAATAGTGATACCTGTGCATAGGTTATGTCATGAGTTTTTATTGATTCCGTCTGGCTCAACCCTAGTAGGACTCTAACTTTTCATAGTAGAGTCCTCCTAGGATTCTCATGCCTAGGGATAATGCTTATCCTTCGAACACCCTGATCACTGCAAGCCAAGTGAGATGGCCACATCCTTACGCTCTTATAAATATGCTTGACCGAGTTGCCTTATCTCAGTCCCCAGTTGCTCGGACCACATGACCAGAAGTCGAGCAACCGGATGGCTCCCTGTCGAGCTGTTCATTGCTCGGCCTTCTCTATTGACCATATCTCAGTTTGGTAAAGGACTGCTTTCATATGCCAAGTCCAAGCCCAGACTATACATTCGTGAATGCCACAGTGTCTGCTTGGCCCATGACTGGTCAGTACAAGTCTCCTCACGGCCCATTGCGTGGCCTAACTTCAAAAAAAAGAGAGTCTACGTAGCTCGGCCCAATTTGTACACAAATTACCCTGTCAGTTAGAGATGAGGGTAATAAAGGAATTATATAAATTATAAAAATATAAAATAAAAATAAAAATAAAATAAAATTTGAGGGTGTAAGAAGTTAGATTGGTGGTATAAGTGGAATCACTCTAAATTATATTGAATTCAAATCATGGCGACATGATAAAACTATAAGAGTCGGACAAAAAATTAAAATATAATTCTACAACTATTATGTGTCGTTATTTCAAAATTTAAACTTGAAATAGCACACCTAACTTGTCATAAATGTTGTCCCCATTTCATGCACATATGTTGATGTTGCCCCATACCCTAACCAATGGTGGTGGGGTCTCAAGGCCTCACAGTTGTAGAATCAAACCTTGTGACACTGGTTGTTGATATCTTCTTGTGCATTCAAAGTTCCAAATTTAGAAAGTTGGGTTCTATTGCAAGGCAATGATTTGGCATTTGCCTCATTGTATCTTAGTAATGGCCTAGCAAGAACTGAAAGATTGTCCTAGCTCACCTCATGGACCACTCATTTTTTTAATATTTGCTTCTAAATTAAAGTGGAAAATGGGGTGGGCATCCCAAAATTAACGATGACTAGTTGTGAGATTCAGAAAATCCTTTCACATGAATTGTTGAAGAGATCCAATGAAAAGATGAATTTTATCCTGTAAATCTGTGAAAATAAACATGGTTGGCGCCACTCAACCGTGGTTGCCGGCCGAGGACACTCCAATGATAAATTTAGCATCTTGAATTAAAGAAAGAAGATGAAGAATTGAAAAGTGTGTATGCTGTGTTGCAGAGAGATGAGGCATACCTCTATTCTTGAGATGTCTTCGTTTTATAGATGAGATGTGTGATATTTGTTTAATGAACTTTCTTATTTGAGCTGGACTCATTATTAGGACTTATTTGAATCACCCCTAATAAACTGACATATTTTAGGCCACCACACTAGTATTGGTATCAGATGATTTTAATGGTTGTTGCCAAATTTGCTTCTTTTTGTCAAAAAGCTAGCAACAATGGATTAGTTAAGAAATGCTCATGCTAAACTACCTTATTGGCCGTCTAACTGGAGTTTATAGTCAATAAACTGGCTTAGTCTATTTGTCAAAACCTTAGCATTTCATTAGAAATCAAGTTCGTCTTCAATTCACTTTTTAAATTGGAGGGTTTAATTTACATGGATGTGGGCCTACTCTAGGCCCGTTTTGATGACGTAAATTGTTTTGGTGATGTAAATTGTTCAATTTATAGGATTGTTGATCAAATTATTTATACAAAAAATTAAGTTAATTGGATATTGATAAATACATGATTTGTTTATTAAAAAAAAAAAAATTCAAAATCATATATACAATCCATTTGTATGAAATTTTTATGATCTCTTATGCTGTGTTTGGTTAAGAGATTTGAAAATAAAAAGGAAAAATATGTGTGAAACTAGCTGAAATTTAAATATATTTTATTTACATTTCACATACTTTTTTTATTTTTCTTTCCAAATCTCTCCTCAAATTCCACAACCAAATACAGCATTAGGAGTGTAAATGGATGTAAAAACGTCATATCGAATGAAAATATGTATAAAGATGGTGATTTAACATTTTTTGAGACATCACATTAAACACTAAAAATGATGTTTTATATGATTAATCTTTTGAAAAATTAGGAATTTGACAAAATAAATAATTAAATAATAATTTAATGGTTGACCCACTTCTTTGCTATTGTCCGAAATAAAATTAAATCTTTAATTTGCAAATATTGAGTAGGATAAGCCCTTGTAAAAATGGAAAATGAATGTAGGGCTTGTTTGGTAAACCAATTGTTGGCATCTTATAAAAAACATGAAACAAACTAGTCTACACCCAATTTATGTTCACACCAAAAGTGAGATAGAGAGAAAAATCAGAAGCAAAAAAACAAAATACCAATGAGAGTTGGTGAATTTATTTATTTATTATTATTATTATTATTATTTTGTGTGTATGTGTATTTTTAAATTGAAAACAAAATGATGATAAAGAGAAACTCTTTAAAATTGGAAAGGTCACCAAAAATGGGCCAAACAAGGAGAGGTGGACCGCGTCCAAACAAGCAAGTAGCCCAAGTAGGAGGAACCCCGGAGTTGATAATGACGACAAAAAACCTTTGCTTAGTTGTAAAGTTTGAAACACTTGCCAATTTTTTGTGACTTCTGGGCCCCTAACCCCCTACATGTCATTTTCCCATCACTTTCCCTCTTGAGAGAGAATGATGGGAATTATACTATTTGAGAGGAAAACTACAAAACATCCTGCATCATTTTCCAACAAGGCAAACTCATTCACTTTTGGTTGTGATCTTGAGCCGGTCTGTTTTCATTTTTTTCCTTCAAATTAGTCTAGGGACCTTCTTAATTTATCCAAAAATTTATTAACTACATTAATAACCTAATTAATTGAAATGTAATTTTTTTTTAAAAAAACTTTCACATTGTGATGGGCTGTCATGTGAACAGTTAATAAATAATCGCGTAAATTAGGGAGGTTCCCTAGTGTTTTTTTTTTTTTTTTACAATACAATTGTGTTTCTATTTATGTTTTTGTTATGAATAGTATTGTTAATGTTGTTGTTTTAGAATAAAGGTTGAGACCCCTTTGGGGATCACCCCCTTTACCCCCCTTTGCCACGTGGCAAGAGGTGATTGGAGGAGCAGGAAAAAAAAGAAAAAGAAAAAGAAAATGTGACCAATGAGAGAGAGAGGGGGTCCAAAGGGGGTCCTAAAAAGGGGGGATGAATCATTGTTGTTTGTTTTAATACCTCTTATGTTTTATGTATGTCTTTAGTAAGATTGTTAGTAAGCTTTTAAGTAGATATAACATTGCTCTTTATACTTTGGTCTTTTTTTTATTTATATATATATATATATATATATTTGGTCATTATTTCACTTTGATTCTTACAATTTTTTTTTTCTTCTCATTTTAACTCTTCATATTTCAAGTTTTTCTCAATCTACTTTTAACTTCTATTCAAAATTAAATAGAAAATACACATTAGCTACAACATGACATACAAAATATATATTATTATATTAGGATTTGGTTTGTGTAAGAAATGTGAGTTATATATAATAAAATATTTTTGTGCCACGTGATTATTAATGTGTTATTTTCTGTCTAATTTTGGACATAAATTAGCTTTGGAGTAAATTGGAAAAAAAAAATTGAAACATAAAAGACCAAAGTGAAGGAAAAAAAAAAAAAAAAAACTTTAAAGGTCAAAGTGAAAAAATGATCAAATATAAAAAAAGGCGAAGTGTAATTTACCCATTATTTTATGTGGTGAATTTTATAATTAATTTTATGTCATAGAATTATTGTTTATTAATTGATGAAAAGTCATAGAAGTTCAATTATTCTAAATTTTGTGCCTTGATTACATGGCAGAAAGTTGTTGTAAAACTAATAATTTCTTGTAGTGTTACAAATAAATAAATAAATTTTAAGATTTTTATTTTGAAAATTAAGTGACATTTATAATATTATTATAATAGGTCTCATTTAAATTTTAGAATTTTATTATTATATATCACGTTAGGAAATCAATTTTATGTTTTAAGTTTAACAATTTGGGTAGATTATACACTTTTTATATGTCATATAAACCTATACAATTTTTATACTATATTATTGGAAATTAATTATAGTTGTACGAGGACTTGTAACTAGTAAATGAACCCGAATATCATATGATATGATATAAAGATATTGTACAAATTGTGTAAATCAAACAAAATAAATAGATTCATATTGAACAATCACTTTGAATTTCAGAATAAGAATATGCTGGAATTTATAGAAATTCAAAATAAAATAAAACTAGTAAAAGGAAGCAAACCGAAACTTGTGTGATATCACAGTTTCCTTAAAACAGATTCACCGCCTCTTGATGGATGCATAAGGTACGCCGGTGTCTGTTTTTCAAGATACGACGGTCGAAACCAACTAATGCAGAAGCACTTTCTAAATAGCTTCGGTAAACTTGATAATGGTTGCATTCTCTCTAACAAGAACCAAAGAAGGGACCAGCAAAAGAAGATAGGAAATTTTTCTTTGGTATAAAAAATCATCTCCAACTTTTTTTTTTTTTAATCTCAAAACAATATCTCCATTTTCCATCAAAAATCTCTTTAAAACTCTTTTTCTAAGTTGGAGGGGAAATGCCCTTTTTATATTTGTAGGGAAGAGGTCATAGCTATGAAGGTTACCATAAAATCTAGCATCAATGACCATCAACTCTAGCCTTTAGGGTTAAAGTTACAAAGGTGCAAAACTCCCATATGCATAATGATCATTAACTCTATTATCAAAAGATGAAAGTTACAAAGGTTGAATAAATAAATAAATAAATATATATATATATAATGCTATTTAAATAATCCAACTAGATGGGTCGCAAAATGGATATGGTTATTGGGTCACAACCCGATCCACAACCAGCGTAAAACATATGTACAAGACAAGTCCAGTCTTGCACAGCACATAATCTATGCCCAAGACTAAGTCCAACACATGCACATACACATACACAAGCCTAGGTCAGTCTAGACCAAGACTGAAATTAAGTCCAAGTCCAAGCCCAGGCCCAAGCCCAACTTCTATTGATACTCACTTTATGAGACAATTCTTATTCACAACTCAATGGTTTTGGCCCGTCATTTTTATATTGTAATCTTCTCATTTGAGAGAATACAAAACAACTCAGACCTATCTTAACCGGCGGTTGGGCCTACTTTAATTTTGAATTAAAATTGCTAAAAACTATTATTTTCCAACAAAAGATTTACTGCTTTAATTAATTAAATTTTGTGAAAAAATAATTTCCCCTAAAATTAACAACACAGATAAAGCAAGATTTTTTTTATTTTTTTTTTATAAAAAAATTCATTTCATTTGAAAATAACGTCTAAAGAAGGTGAAGACAGTGTGCCAAATAAAAAACAATCAAGTTAATGTCATTAATTAATGTCGATTAGAAAAGCAGGTTTATCAAAATGAATAATATTACATAAATAAATAAAAATTACAAATTTTATATACAAATTAGTGTGAGATCTTTGTTAAATAATTTATTTGTAGACCACAATGATGCAGTGACAAACAAACTCAAGGGCCACGTCATTGTAAAATATAATACTAACAAGTACATTATTTTTCTTTTAACAATTGATTGGTTGGGGCGACTTTAAAACAAAGTAACAATCTTTCGAGTCATTGACACGACAAACTCAATATTTCTTTCTTCGTTTCTAATTTTTATTTATTTTTAAAAAAAAAAGAAACTAATAATTAAGTGCATTGAGGTGGGGTAAAATTAATTGGTGAAATGGACACACGCCCACTTGCACAAGTGACATTAAATTAATGGGGTTTTTTTAAAAAAAAAAAAAACTCCGTAATTATCGGATTGTTTAGTCCAAGGAACTGAGAACAAAGTAACTTTCACTAAAAGTTTTTAGAGTTTAGTGAAGATGGTTTTTCAAGTACAGCTCTTTTACTAATTATTGAGCCATTTGTTTCCTAATCTACAGCAGATTGCAAGGGTGCAGTTTTGTTGATACCTTAAAGCTCTACAGCAGCTGGCCTTGGAGCCAACCCTACGCCAAAATGCAATTTTCAAGGCTTTTATTTTATTTTTAATTTTTTGTAGGGTTTTCAAAATACCTATTTGGTGTATCTTTTTGTAAGTATAAAGTTTATAATAAAAAAATATTATATTTTCCTCAGTTTCTTGATAACAAACTTATTTGAACATTTTATTTTTATTTTTATTTTTAGCTTATTAGTTATAAGCAAAAATATACCAGATATTCTGACACTTAAGTTATATCAATAACCTCAAAAGGGTTGGCCCAGTGAAAAAGACTTGGAGATAAGATTCAAAATCTCGAGTTTAAGTCCAGGCAAGGCTGGTCTTGACTTTTTTTGGCTCAAAAAATGGAACTAGCTCTCATGTATATTTTAAAATATATAGTAGTAAGATAGTAACGATCATAAATTTTATTTTTTTTTTACACAGTTTATATAACGATTCTGATTTAGACCTGACCTGTTTATTATTTTGAATCTGGGATTCCTTGTCTTATTTGGTTGTTCATATCCTTATTCATCTTATTCTTGATTGAGTTTGGTTGTTTGGTTGTCTTTCTTGCATTCGGAGCAGGTTGGGAATTTGTTTTTCAATAGAACTATTGCTTAGTTTTTGGTCAGTTCGATTGAGCAGTCCTTTAGTCGCACGAGCAGTCTTTGAGAACTTCCAATATTTTTGCAAGTCTGTAAAGATACTAGGAGGGTAGTGTTTTTAGCGCGAGCGAACTTTCTTGTGCTCGAGCGGTCTTGGCTCGAGCGGTCCTTCTTTAGCTCGGGCAGTTAGCCTTTGTCTGCAAAACTGTTGAGAGTTTGATAGATGTGCTCGAGTGACGCTTCTTACACTCGAGCGATGTCTTCATTTGTGTCTGTGCGCTCGAGCGGTAACTTTGTTCGCTTGAGCGGTCTCACTTATTGTATCTAGTCGCTCGAGCGGTGTTTTGGTCGCTCAAGCGTTCTGCGTGTATATCAGTTTGTAAAACTCACTTTTTGAGTCACTTTTTCATATCTCTATCTCTCTCTCTCTCTCTAAACATTTCCAAACCCTAAGTCTAGATCCTCTCTCTCTCTCTAAAACTCATCTCTTACCTTCAAATACACCTTGATCCATTGATCTCTACACCCTAGTCCATTTATTAAAAAAGTAGAGCTCACCTAGAGTTTCATTCTAATCGGAGCAAAGTTGGTTTTTGGCTTTGTTGAGGTTTCTCCACTCTCTTCCTTTGTCTTCTAGCTTTGAGGTAGGGATTTCTTCACACTTTGTATGGTTTTTAACTTGATTATTTGTCTTTCTAAAGAAATCATGGAATTTGGGGATTTTTGAACAAATCTAGGGCTTTGGTTTAAAAATCAAAAAAAGGGGTTTTCAAATAGTTTTTTTGGAAATGATTGTGGGAGTGTATTTATGGTTGAGTTATGATGAAATGATAGATTTTTATCTTTGAAATTGATTTATAAAGGAAAGGGGGTTTTGCCCTAATTTTGGATATTGGAAATCGTAAAAAGGAAATGGAAAATGATGTTGGTTATGGTGGAATTGGAATGATGATGATGATGATGGTGGAGTTAGATATGCATTATCACTCTCATCTTAAAATTTGGAAAGTATATCTTCGTTGGAATTATCTACCTATTTAGAGATATATGTTTTGGGCTATTAGTGGAGGATAGCTATGATTGTTGTAAAAATTGCATGAGAATTAGGATAATTGAAACTAATTTCTCATCCATTTGCATTGAGCATTGTTGCATACTTAACACATTGGAAATGTATATTGTTTTGAGAAAATGGGTAAATACCTTGGTGAATCTAGGTAGAGGGTGTGGTTGTGGTATTATTGGTGACCTGTGTGTCCTTGGTGAAATTCCAGAAACCCTTGCGGTTAGGTACCGAGCGTTTCGATTAGTATTGATAAAAATGACATTTGGTAGTGCTTATATAGCCTATTTGCAGACATGTACCTAGAGATTCCCAGTGTTGTATCCACTGCACTATTTTCTATTGTAAAGGAAATGTTTTTCATGAATTGTGATATAAACCTGTCATTGCATGGTTTTGGAAAAAGATATAAAATGTTTTGGCATGAACATTACATATGCATTCACCTCATAGTTTTGTTAAAATTCATACACTGTGTTATAGTATCTCTATTGGGTTTTGGCTCACCCTATGTAGAAAACCATTTTCAGGTGCTGATGATATGCTTTCACCAAAGCCATAGCTTGGGAGGATTTGGAGCCAAGAGCTCTTTTTGGTTATTGTTGTAATTATTTTTGTACAAGCCTAGGGCTTAAACATTCAGAATTGTATTGTTATTTGATAAATGTTATGGGATGAATTATAGTTATTTTTTTTAGCGGGGCGTTACAACTTGGTATTAAAGCTACTGAGTTTGAATACCTTGAGATCGTGGGATGTGATTTTTACCACAATGAGTTATCTCGCTAGTTTGTGTTAGAAGTAAACCTGGTATGCTATGTGATAATATGTTTATGTGACTAAATGAGTATGCGATTTAATTTCTAAGATATTGATTAAGTCTATGAGTTTTTAGAAGTCTTGTTAGAAGAGCACTTGACCACTACTATTTCTAACTGGAACCTTGGCAATGTCGCGGGACGATCATTATTTAGAAAGGAAATTTGTATGTGTTTATGTGACTACGTGCTTATGTGGAGTGAATTAATTGTTGTTCACCGTATTAGGACGCGAGTGAGTTAGTTTCGGCACATTTGTAAATGTGCTAATCTTTTGTGTTACCTTCATTAGGATGTTAGGACGTGGACGTGGTGGTAGTAGGCGTGGTAGGCCTAGATAGCAGGAGGTGCTGTTACTGGATAATATTATGGTGCAAGAGAAAATAGTTGGTCAGGCCAATGTGGCCGAACTAATGGATCAGCAAGCCATGGGCACTTTAGCCCGTGACATGGCTGGAGCTTTGCGGAAATCCATGGACATTCTTAGAGCTGAGAATCAAGTCCAGGCCCATGTAGCTGAGACAGAGCTATCTTTTTTGAAGAGGGAGTTCTTCTGGTCTAATCCGAATGAGTTTTTTGGAGATTCGAAAGAGCCACTAAAGACGGATGAGTGGCTAGAGCAGATGGTGAAGACGTTCGAGATACTTGGCATCGAGGACAATGGGTTGAGAGTGACCTTGGCATCCTTCCAACTGAAGAGGGATGCGGGTCAGTGGTGGAAATACACACCTGGGAGCATTGGGGTGACTTGGGAGGCCTTTGTCAATGCCTTCCAGAATAAGTTCTTACCTCCCACTACAAGGGACAAGTTGAGAGAGCAGTTTTTGAAGCTCAAGCAACTTAACAAACCTATGGCCGAATTTGAGGCCGCCTTTAATAGTTTGTCGAGGTTTGCACCAGAACTTGTGGCGACGGAGGAACACTGTTGCACTGAGTTGGAGAAGAGGTTAAGGACTGGGCTTCTTTTCAAAATGACTGGGTCCATGATTAGGTACTACGGATGCCTTGTGGAGGTAGCGGCTCATCTTGAGACTATGGTGTAATCGGAGGAGGAACGGATGAAGAGCTCTAAGCAGAGGAGTCAGGAGGTTCAGGGAGAGACTCAAGACAACAAACGATAGAGGGGTTCCACCCCACGACAATCCTAGGGAGCAAAATCTAGATCCACTTTTCCTGTATCAAGTTCTGGGTCAGGAAGAGGTGGTCAGGGTGGGATCACTTGTTTTAAGTGTGGTCAGCTGGGCCATAAGTCCTTAGTTTGCCCGCAGAGAAGAGGAAGGCAACAATCTGCACCATCTTAGGCTCGTCCTCAGAGCTAGAGTCAAGAGAGAGGGCAACCGCCTACCTGCTATCAGTGTAAGCAGTCGGGGCACGTGCGGAGGTTTTGCCCTCATTCGGGTGGCACATCTAGTGCGTCTAGTTCGAGACAGACACAGAGCCATCAACCTACACTGTCGACACATGCCTCGAGGGCCAATCAAAGGGCCTCTTCGGCTCAATCAGTGTTTCAGACTTATGCTCTGAGAGGTGAATAGGTAGAGCAAAGACCTACAGGGCGTGTATATGATGTTACCACGCCAGATTTGTTGCCAGCACCTTCAGTAGTGAGAGGTAATTTCTTGTTATGTAATTCTATTGCCAATATGTTGATTGATACTGGTGCATCATATTCTTTCATTTCGTCTGCATTTACATCAGCCTTGGAATTAGAAGTGGCTTAGTTAGTATCTCCACTCAAGGTAGAGTCACCTGTTGATGGTGAGGTTGTGTTGGACTAAGGGTGTCGGGGTTGTGAGATGGAGATTGTCGATTGCCGACTTCCTTTTGCTTTTGTGTTGATTGACATGTCGAGTTTTGATGTTATTTTGGGCATTGATTGGTTGTCATCCTATCGGGCCATTATAGGTTGTTATCGTCAGAGAGTTACGGTGTGCATCTCAAGTGGTGATTGTTTTTATTTCTTGGGGGACTGAGTTGATAGAGCCTTGTTGTCAGTATATGATCTGCATGGTTGGGGCGAGCTTAGTCTCATTCTTGTTACATTCTTGGATGTTGAGAGTGATGTGGTTCGAGCAAAGTTGTCGAGGGTAGTTTGTGAATACACATGCATCTTTCTCGAGGATCTCACTTGTTTACCATCTCACCATGAGATTGAGTTCTCTATTGATTTAGTACCAGGCACAACATCGATTTCCATGGCACCGTATAAATTTGCACCCACCGAGTTAAGTGAGTTAAAGATTCAACTCCAAGAATTGCTAGATAAGGGTTTCATTCGCCCTAATACTTCGCCTTGGGACGCACCGGCTCTCTTTGCTAAGAAGAAGGATGGCACATTGCGACTTTGTATTGATTACCAAAAGTTGAATCAGGTAACTGTTAAGAACAAATACCCATTGCCTCGAATAGATGACTTGTTTGACTAGTTGAAGGGGTCTTGTTGCTTTTCTAAGATAGACTTGAGATTGGGTTATCACCAGTTGAGAGTGAAGGAAGAGAATATCCAAAAGACGGCATTCCGTACGTAGTATGGCCATTATGATTTCCTAGTGATGTCTTTTGGGTTAATCAGTGCACCGACTTTGTTTATGGATTTGATGAACTGAATCTTTTGTGAGTTCTTACACCATTTTGTGGTTGTCTTTGTTGATGACATCTTGATTTACTCACTCTCTGATGAGAAACACGAGGACATTTGCGGGTTGTGCTTGAGTTGCTTAGAGCCCACAAATAGTATGCTAAGTTCAAGAAGTATGAGTTATGGCTAAAGGAGGTGAAATTCTTAGGCCACATGGTATCCGGGGATGGGGTGACTGTAGATTCTTCCAAGATAGAGGCAATGCAAGATTGGGAACAACCTAAGAATGCCTTTGAGATTTGGAGTTTCTTGGGGTTAGCCAAACATTATCGTCGTTTTGTGAAATATTTCTCTAAGTTGGCCTCACCTTTGACTAGACTGACGAGGAAGAGAATCAAATTTGTGTGGAGTGAGACTTGTGAGAAGTCATTTCAAGAGCTTAAGGTTAGACTTACCACTATTCGAGTGTTGATTATCCTGGAGAAGGGTTTGGGCTACTCAGTGTATTGTGATACGTCTTAGGAAGGTTTGGGTTGTGTCTTGATACAAGAGGGGAAGGTAGTGACATATGGCTCACGGTAGTTGAAAACAAATGAGAGAAACTATCATACTCACGATTTAGAACTAGCAGCAGTGATTTTTGCTTTGAAAATCAGAGACATTATCTTTATAGTGAGAGATTCGAGGTCTTTTCTGATCACAAGAGTCTGAAGTGTCAGTTTTCACAGAAAGATTTGAATATGAGGCAAAGAATGTGGATGGAATTTATGGAGGATTACAACTTTGAGTTACATTATTATCCGAAAAAAGCCAATGTAGTGGACGATGCCTTGAGTAGGAAATAAATTAGCAGTGTAGCTAGTATTGCCATTCGAGAATGGGAGATATTGGGCGCTATTGGCGAGTTTGACTTACATCTTAGCGAGTCCGTTGAGTCAACAGCTTTGTTTACTATAGTTACACAACCTACGCTTGTGAGCTGGGTTATAGAAGTACAATCGGGTGATCACGAGGTAGAAACCCTCCGGGAGAAGATATCTATTGAGAAGGTAGAGAAGGGAACGTATATTCTGACTTGAGTATTAGATATCTTGACCATCTTTTTGTGTCGGAGTTTTGTAGAGAGGAGGTACTCCGAGAGTTCCACCATTCGTGCCTTGCCATACATCCGAGAGGCACAAAGATGTATTATGACCTTAGTCACCAGTTTTGGTAGAGGGGAATAAAGAGAGACGTAGCCTTGTTTGTATCGAGGTGCCTTACTTGTCAACAAGTGAACGCCGAACATCAGAGACCAACGGGTTTGTTGTAACCCTTGCCTATAGTCGGGTAAAAGTGGGAGCATGTTACGATAGATTTTGTTGTAGGTATTCCGAGGACTCAACGAGGTAACGATGCCATGTGGGTTATAGTCTATCGGTTAACTAAATTAGCACACTTTGTACCTATGTGTGCAAGTGACTCGATAGATTACCTTGTTGACCTTTATGTTAGGGACATAGTTTGACTTCATAGGGTCCTTGTGAATATCGTTTCGGATAGAGATCTACGTTTCACGACTCAATTGTGGCAGAGCCTACAGAATGCCTTAGGCACTAGATTGACATTTAGCACCGTTTATCATCCTCAGACTGATGGGCAGTCAGAGTGTACCATTCAGATCCTAGAGGATATGCTTTGGGGTGGTGTTCTTGACTTTAAGGGTTGTGGGAGAGGTACTTACCTTTAGTGGAGTTTGCATACAACAATATCTTTCAAGCGAGTATTGGCATGACACCTTTTGAGGCCTTGTATGGCCGACTATGTAGATCTCTTGTGTGTAGGGTCGAGGTGGGTGACACACCTATCATAGGTCCGGAGTTAGTTCGGGATACGACAGAGAAGGTTACACGATTTCGGTTTAGACCTGACCCGTTTATTGTTTTGGATCTGGGATTCCTTGTCTTATTTGGTTGTTCATATCCTTATTTATCTTATTCTTGATTGAGTTTGGTTGTTTGGTTGTCTTTTTTGCATTTGGAGCAGGTTGGGAGCTTGATTTTCAATAGAACTGTTGCTCAATTTTTGATCAATTCACTCGAGCGGTCCTTTGGCCGCTTGAGTAGTCTTTGAGAACTTCTAGTATTTTTGCAGGTCTATAGAGATACTGGGAGAGTAGTGTTTTTAGCGCGAGCAAACTTTCTTGTGCTCGAGCAGTCTTGGCTCGAGCGGTCCTTCTTGAGCTCGAGTGGTTAGTCTTTGTCTGCAAAACTACTGAGAGTTTGATATTTGAGCTTGAACAACGCTTTTTGCGCTCGAGCAATGTCTTCATTTGTGTTTGTGTGCTCGAGCGGTAACTTTGTTTGCTCGAGCAGTCTCACTTATTGTGTCTAGTTGCTCAAGCGTCTAGTCGCTCAAGCGGTGTTTTGGTCGCTCAAGCGGTCTGTGCGTACATCAGTTCGTAAAACCCACTTTTTGAGTCACTTTTTCATATCTCTCTCTGTCTAAACATTTCCAAACCTAAGTCTAGATCCTCTCTTTCTCTTTAAAACTCATCTCTTACCTTCAAATAAACCTTCATCCATTGATCTTTACACCCTAGTCCCTTTGTTAAAAAGGTAGAGCTCACCTAGAGCTTCATTCTAATCAGAGCAAAGTTGGGTTTCGGCTTTGTTGAGGTTTCTCCACTCTCTCCCTTTGTCTTCTAGCTTTGAGGTAGGGATTTCTCCACACTTTGTATGATTTTTAACTTGGTTATTTGTCTTTCTAAAGAAATCATGGAATTTGGGGATTTTTGAACAAATTTAGGGTTTTGGTTTAAAAATCAAAAGAGGGGTCTTCAAATGGTTTTCTTGAAAATAATTGTGGGAGAGTATTTATGGTTGCGTTATGATGAAATGATAGATTTTTATCTTTGAAATTGATTTATAAAGGAAATGAGGTTTTGCCCTAATTTTGGATATTGGAAATAGTAAAAAGGAAATGGAAAATTATGTTGGTTATTGTGGAATTGGAATGATGATGATGATGATGGTAGAGTTAGATATATATTATCACTTTCATCTTAGAATTTTGGAAAGTATATCTTTGTTGGAATTATCTATCTGTTTAGAGATATCTATGATTATTGTAGAAATTGCATGAGAATTAGGAGAATTGAAACTAATTTCTCATCCATTTGCATTGAGCATTGTTACATACTTGACACATTAAAAATGTATATTGTTTTGGAAAAAAATAGGTGAATATCTTAGTGAATCTAGGTAGAGGGTGTGGTTGTGGTATTATTGTTGGTCTGTGTGTCATTGGTGAAAGTCCAGAAACCCGCGTGGTTAGGTGCCAAGCATTTCGGTTAGTATCATTAAAAATGACATTTGGTAGTGCTTGTATAACCTATTTGCAGAAACGTACCTAGAGATTCCTAATGTTGTATCCACTGTCCTGTTTTCTGTTGTAAAAGGAAATGTTTTTCATGAATTGTGATATAAACCTATCATTGATTAGTTTTGGAAAGAGACATAAAATGTTCTGGCACAAGCATTGTATATGCATTCACTTTATAGCTTTGTTAAGATTCATACACTGTGTTATAGTATCTCTACTGGGTTTTGGCTCACCTTATATAGAAAACTATTTTCAGGTGTTAATGATATAGGCTGTAGTTTGGAAGGGGTTGGAGACAAGAGCTCTTTTTGGTTATTATTGTAATTATTTTTGTACAAGTCTAAGGTTTAAACTGTATTGGGTTTAAATTCACGCTTGTTGTAACCAATCATCCTTTAGGAAAGTTGTAGCCATTAGGGCATTTATATATCTGTTTAACTTTATTTCATATTTTTAACTTGTGGCACATGCTATAAATTCAGGTTGGAGACTTATGAATGTATAATTGCATGTGTTACCTTTTATAAAATGGAATTATATTAACGAAAGGATACTACATTTAGAATTGTATTGTTATTTGATAATTGTCATGGGATGAATTATAATTATTTTCCGAGACGTTACAGTTTACTTCTATATGTAAACACTAAAATTGCTTCTTCAATTTTATTTTTTATTTATTTATTTATATTTTCTTTTGCTTATGAAAATCACTTAAAATACTAACGGAGAAATCTAATTTTGAAATATTATATTAGTAAGTGAATCCATTATAATTTATTTTTTCAATAATTATAATGTTGTATTTCTAGCAATTTCGTATAATTTTTACGATTAACATAAACCGTAGTGTCATCGAGATTGATGTAAATCATAATATTGAGATAAATTTTGAACATCTTTTACTATTAACATTATTAATTATGTTAACCAACAAAGATGATAACCAAGAAAGTAATACAATATATTTTTATTTTAGTAAATTATGTATAACTCACACTTCAATAATATTTTTATATAGAATTTTAAAATGAGTAATATTATGTGATCATATTTTGATATCAAATTTTAATACCATGTATTGTAAAATATTATATAACACTAATCACATTATTCGATAAGTGTTACATGACATATGCAATTATTGTCTTTAAAGTGTCACGCCAAATACTACTCAAATATGGTCACCATAGCATCACTAAATTTCGTACTTTATTTTTTAAATATTCCACAATTTCAAATTTAAAATGAGATGGGGCTTAATAATGAATAAGATTTTGTTTTGGATTTTCTATTTAAAAGATTTTCAAAATTTCAAATTAAATATATGGTTAGATGTGCCAATAGTTTTATGATAAACATATTTTTTAGCTTTTAAAAAATGGACCATTTACATACAAGTCTTATTTTGTGAACTTATAATCCATTAAGTCCTACATAAAATTATTCGCTCCTTCAAGTCCTATTAATTTTTAATAGACCAATTTACCCTTCTAACAAACTCCAAGCAAGCTGTCTCGATGTCGCCTTCCCTCTCCCTTCCGTCCTCAAGTCCTCCATCGACGTCCTCGACGGAGCTTCGTTGTTGGAAATCCAGCTTCGCCACCAGAACTACTGCCTCCTTCCCTAACTCAGATCTGCGGTGTCGTCATAATCGATGAAGATGAAGAACTCAAATATGCAAGTGGCTCAAGCGTGAGGTTGAGGTTGTTGTTGATCTGTCTCTGAACAGATCTGTCTCTCTCTATCGCCGCCGATCTGCCTCGTCATCGCCTGAAATTTAAGGTCTCTGGGAGGGTTGGGTGAAGAATTGGGTAGATCTGCGGCTGTTGCTTATGAGAGTCCACCAGAAAATGAAGACTCAAAGCCGGCATCGGAGACTCGTCCGGAAGGTGATAAGTCCATTGATTGTGAGGTCTCGATTTTCACTGAGTTCACAGATGTCACTGCCATGAGAGAGAGAGAGAGAGAGAGAGAGAGAGAGAGAGAGATCTAGGGTTTTTTGAAATTGAGAACCTTCTCAGTTTATAATATTCTCAATTTTAATCATGAAAAAAAATTGAGAAATTTCTCAAAATTGATAATTATAAATTTCTTAATTTTGATAATATTCTTAGTTCATTCTAGAAAAAAATTGAGAAATTTCTTAATTTTGATAATTATAACTTGAGAACATTCTCAGTTTTGGGATTAAAAGGGCAAAACGTCTTTTTACTTATAAATGGGACTTAATGGTTCAAAAACTTTTTGACAGGACCTAAGCTACCACCAAATATGTAGATAGGACTTTTTGGTAATTAATTCATAAAAAAATGATAGACGAATTTAAAAAATAATTAAATGTGAACTTTGAAGCAGAAAAATAAAACTTTGCTAAATAAAATTTGAAAATTAACGTTGATAGGTCATGATCAATATGTATTTCATAGATCCATCTTTTACTATTATCATAAACAATAGTATTTCATTGTTATTAATGTAAAATTATGAAGTAGTGTTCAATTGTTATTATCATTTAAAATTTTGAATTATTTTTCATATCAATATTATAAAAGAATCATATATTTAAGAATTTGAAAGGTCACAGTTACACCATTTAAAAAACAAAGTGATAATTACAGAATTTAAAATATGTTATCATAATAATTAAAAGGTTAATCATTATAATTAAAGTGAAATGACCAATAATTTTATGACACATGTATTTTTATATTTTATTAATTTAAAATTATAAAAAATTAGATTATAAATTTTAAGTTCATTGACCAAATAACATTTTTACCTATATAATAGTATAGATAGAAATATAAATATAGATATAGATGTTATACCAAAACAATTGAAACTAAAACAGTAATAATGTTTTCATATCAATATTACCTAAAATATGTTTCCTTCAAAAAATTTAAGGAAATAATACTGGCAATGATTAAAAGGATATAAATTAAACTTAATTTATGTAAATTAAATTTTTGATTAATCACAAAATGACATGTGTATTTAAGTGATATAAAATTCAAAAAATATAAGAAACTTAGATTGAGATTTTCTGTTTCAAAGAGGTCACAACGTTTTTGCTTATCTATCTCTATATATATACTATATATTAAGGAAAATAGAGTTTCTAATGAGAAGAGTTTTGTGAAACTCAAAACTCTCATACTATTTTTTTAGATTACCTAATTTTTTAAATAATTAAAAAATCTTCTATTGGCTAAATTTTGTTGAATTATTAAAAAAAATTATTATTATGCCTTAATTTACACATTTCAAAAGGAAATTTAATTAATCCATTTATAAATTTAAATTTAGAAATTTAAAAAGGAAAGTTAACTAAAATCAGTTTTAAAATTTAAAAAATAAAATCTTATTGTGCCTTGATTTACATATTTCAAAGGGAAAGTTAAACTAATCCATTTATAAATTTAAATTCAGAAATTTGAAATTAAAAATTAACTAATTAGTTTTAAAATTAAAAAAAAAAAAATATTGTTATGCCTTGATTTACACATTTTAAAGGGAAAGTTAACTAATCCTTTTATAAATTTAAATTTAGAAATTTAAAAAGGAAGGTTAACTAATCAGTTTTAAAATAAAATAAAAAATCTTCTAACTTTTATTGAATCATTTAAAAAAAAAAAAATCTTATTATGCTTTGATTTACACATTTTAAAAAGGAAAGTTAATTAATCCATTTAAAAATTTGAAAAGGAAAGTTAACTAATCAGTTCTAATTTTTTTTTAAAAAAAAAAATCTTATTATGTCTTGATTTACACATTTAAAAAAGAAAGTTAGTTAATCAATTTAAAAATTTAAATTTAGAAATCTCAAAAGGATCATGTGATGACCAGGTACGTAACCGTCTCGTTCTTCTTTAATTGCGTTGGGTTTACTCTTGCTAGAGTGTCGGGTGTAACTTGAGGCCTTGTCAACCGTTTGAGTCTGTTGTCTTTGAAAACTTTTCTCAAAATTCTTGTTCGTAATTATTCCAGTGTCGAGTTTTACTTGTTCGGGAGGCTTGAGGTTGGATTCGGGAGGTTTCAGTTCAGCTAGTAAAATTTCTGGCTGGGAGACAGAGTTGCACGTGCGGGGGCGTGGACCGCACGTACGGGAGGTGAGGCCACACGTGCGGAAAGCAGGGGTTGCCTAGGGGGCAACACTGAAATAATTGCACGACAGATTGCAGGTGTGGGGAAGGAGGGTCGGACGTGCGGCAAGGCGTGCATGTGCGGAAAAGCACTGAGTCCAAACTTTTTTTTTTTCTTCTCCTTAGGCTGAGTGTATCTTTATTTTACACATATCTCTCTTTCTCTAAAACAATTTTCTCTTCCTTCTCTCTACATTTCCTACACCAAACTGGATTAAATCTTTGATTTCTTCAAATCCATTGGAGTTTTGATCCTAGTCCCCTTATCAAAGTTGGGGAACTTCTTGAGGGCTACATTTCGTGCGGTGGAGATAAAGTTTCAACACCGTTGATTTTGGGGGTTTCATCTCACTTCTTCTTCAAAATTTGAGGTAGGGATTTTCTTAGAGTTATATATATATTTTTGCAAGATTATGTTGATTTTGGAACTCTCTTTGATGGTATTGAAATTTGATTTTTGGCTCAAGAATGTTGATGGTTTTAAAAGTGGGTTTACACCTTCTTGTTGTTATTGTTGTTTTTGTTGTTGTTGTTGTTGTTTTTTTTTTATAATTTCTTGAGAGGTTTAAACTACATTGATTGAGGAAAGATGTTTTTGGAGAGATTCTTTCAAAAGATGAGGGAGTGTATAGTTTTGGTGAAAAACTTAGAAATTAGAGGTTTTTTTTTAAAGATGTTGAGAATCTATGGATTTTTACTCGTTAAAGTGCCAAAATGAATGAATGATTGGAAATTTCTTATTGTTGTATATAAATGAGAAATTCCATGGTATATGAGGAATAGATGGTTTTGGAGTTTATTGTTCAAAATGTAGATATAGTCATGAAATGACTAAATTGTTGAGAATGCATGAAATGTGGAAATGTTGCTACTATTCGATGGATTTAAATGAATATATGGTTATCTTGTGAAATTGTATTGGAAAGAGAAATGGGAATTGTGATCACAATGGAAAAATTGTGTGGAAGAATTGAAAATGGAAGAACGTTACATTGCATTGATAATTGTTGCATTAGCATGTCCATTCATTTGGTTGTCACAAATTTTGAATTGAGATTGAAAACATTCGCATTGAGAAAGGAATGTTTGTGAAACAAGATTTCTTTGAAATGTTTTGGGGTAAATACGTTGGTAAGTCCAGATAAGGGGTGTAGATGAAATTGATTAAGTTGGCCTGAGTGTCCAGGGTAAAAGACCGAAAACATGCGCAAAGGAGGTACCACGTGCCTTCCAGTTAGTTACCGGTAAAGTGGGGTTTTGGGTAGTGCTAGTTATACCTATTTGTAGACACCAATCTAGGGATTACCTGAGTCGTATTTACCACCCCTTGAACTTAATTTAAAATTATTGAATTGTTGAAATTTCAGGATTTCATTGTGCATGATGGCTTTCAATGGATGATGATATGACTTTCTTCTAAAAGCATAGCATGACATGTACATTTCATTTCATGAGACTTGTATAAAATGTATATATTTTGGTTAAGAAGTTTCTATTGGGCTTTATGCTCATCTTATGGGATTTTGTGCAGGAAAAGATGTCGTGATTCCGCCAAACTAAGGGTGTAGATATGCATGTTGAGAGCAAAAGGCTCTTGTTTTATTGTGATTATATTTTTGCAAGCCAAGGGCTATATTTGTATGGGTTCGAGCAACCATTTTGTGTAATCAGACTTAAGCCTTAGACTTTGTAGCCCTTCAGGGCATTTATTTACTTGACTGGATGTTTTACATGCTATAGATTCATGTACTAGAGTCGTTGAATGTATATTCGCATGCAGAACTATTTTGTAAATCTCTTATGATTATATATGCAAGTGTTGGAGATTTATTTTGGTTTACCGTAAGGAGTGGTGGTTGGTGAAATTTTATCGTGTAGTTTTTTTTTTTTGGGCGTTACAACTTGCTATCAGAGCTACCGGGTTTGAACATTTAAGGCTCGTGGGAAGTGGTTGTTTTGCCACAATGGGTTCATTTCGCTTGATTAGGAGATGATGCATATTTTGTAGCTATGTGATAACATGCTGATATGACCAGATGGGTATGGGATTGAACTTTTGGGATGTGGTTTGCGCCTATTAAATTCCTTAAGGTCTTATTAGAAAGGTACTTGATCAATACTCATTCTACTAAGAATTCTTAGTATTTCATGGGACAAATTTGATCGCAAAGGAATAATCCGTATATGTTTATGTGACTAAGTGCTTATGTGGAGTGAAACTAAGTTGTCTATGTGGTAGAGAAATATATAGAATTGTTGTGGTTGAACGTGTGAGGCAAGTTGCAAGCACATTTGAGTTCGTGTGCTAAATTGTGTACCTTATTCCTTATTAGGATGTCAAGAAGGGGTCAAACCCGTGGTGGTAGAGGCGGGAGGTGCAGTAGGCCTCGCCAAGGTGTACATGAAGTACCGATCCATGAGGTCCGGCATAAGAAGAAGGGTTCGGGAAAGCTAATACAGCCGAGCAAGCGGGCCAAGCTAATGTGGCCGAGCAAGTAGGGCAAGCGGGGATTCCGGAGCAGGCGGGTCAAGCCGCAATGGGGGTCCTAGCCCGAGAAATGGCAGGGGCTTTGAGGGTGTAGACACCCCATTTTTGACCATCCTCAAGACTTGGATGTTCTTGTAGGTTCATCCGGCAACAAGTTTGATTGCTCGCTAAGCGCTCGACTTTCGCGACGGAATGCTCCAGGATCCTTCTAGACCCTATTTCCATTCTGTCTCATTTTTGGACCATGCTTTGGTCCCTCCATATTGATGTTCATGATGACCTGTCGGCCATGATTGTAGACACCCCATTTTTGACCGTCCTCAAGACTTGGACGTCACCGTTGGAACACTCGGTGATTATCCATGTTTGCGTTCGTTTGGAGTTCCCAGAGTTCTCGGCTCGCGCGCCTTACCTCAGGACTTCCGAACTCGACCGTTTTGTGTTTGGTTTTGCACCAAACACTTGTGTTTTTCCTTGGAAGGGCAGGGAATGCTTTGTGAGGCATCCCTACACACCACCGGCACTGGCTAGAGGCCACCGGCTGGCTGGTGTTTCCATCAGCACTTTATTGTGCCGACCGGCACTCTTTTGTGCCGATCGGCACTAAGTTTTGCCAAAATGGCACTCTTTGCAGGCCGGACACTGTGCAGTTGCTTTATGAGATATTTTCAAACAGCTGTATAGTTTTGGTTCCCCTCCATACACGTGTATGGAGGGATGACCCTCTTAGTTAGCTTAGCTTATAAGCTTTGCAAGCTTTGCTTGCCTATAAGAGGACCACTCCTCTTCTTGGCTTAGGGTTACAAAATTTTAGACATTTTAGACAGACCAAGCTCTGGTTTTTAGGGTTAGGATAGATACACATCCTATCTCTCTTCTTCCCTCTTGTTTTGTACACTAGGTGTTTGTGTCATACTATTGTTCACCAACACCTAGTGTTTCACCTTCCTCTTGGAACTGAGGTGCTAAGGGCTTGTTCTTGGTGTTCTTGGCTGGTTTGAAGCTTGAAGAGGCATCAAGGTTACCATTGTTGGAGTTGATCATCAAGGGTAAGAAACTACCCCTTTTTCCCCCATTCTTGCATTCCATTTTTGCCTAGTTTAAAACAATTTTTGTGCTTAGTGATTAACACATAAAAGTTCTGTTTTTTAAGCCTCTTTATTGTTTATTAAGAGTGTTTTGTGGTTTGAGCAAGTTTGACCACCCTTAGGCCTTGAAAAGGCCCTTCTTTGTGCCATTTTGTGAGAGATCTGAGACTTTGGTGTTAGGATCTCTTCACCACTGAAATCTTGAGGGATTTCAGTGGTGAAGATGATGCCTTAGAGTCTCAAGAAGGAGAGGACCACCCCCTCTCCTTGATGTCCTTGAAAAGGACAAGATTTGGCTTCTAGAGGGAGCTTGTGCTTAAGTTTGTGTTGAGCATGTTTGGTTTGTTTTTCATGCTTATATTGCCATGATATAACATGTTTCTAAGTTGGTTTAGGTCCCTTATGCATGCTTAGCATAGTTGCCTTGTAATGCCTTTTGATCCTCTGACATGCCTAGGTTGTATGCCTTAGCTTCTAGCATGTTTTAGGCTTGCATTTGTGAAGTTTTTGTGCTCATATTTCCATGTTTTAGGTCTGTCTCATGTTGTTTGAGCCAACCATAGCATGTTTAATATAGCCTCTTTGCATTGGGCTTGTTGGCCTTAAGAGCATGAGTGTGTAGCATGCCTTGCTTGCTTCATTTTTGACGGTTTGGAACCATTTTGCATGCTATTTCAGTCCTTCATACATGTTTGTTTGATTGCTTAGCATGCCTCTTTAATGCTTTAAGAGTATGTGTTAAATGCTCCATGTTTTGGCTTTAATGCATGCCTTTGGATTCATGTCATCTAGACGCCATCTAGGTGGTCCTTTAGGCTTAGTTTTATGTGTTAAAACTCTGTTTTTAAGTGTTTAAGTATTGCCATGTGTGGTTGTGCTAAGTGTGGTTCAAAGCCTCATTGATTTGCTTTGAACCTTAGACCATTTGCATGCTTTGTTTGGCTTGTTTTGTTGCATGATTCGGCATCATGTTTTGCATGATTTTCAGAGCTTTACAATGTGTGTTTATTGTCCTTGTTTGGTATCTCCAAGTGTGCTTGGGGGTTGCCATGTTTATGCCTTGGGTTTGGACCATAACACTTGCATGTGTGTGTGTGTGTTTAGTCTCCATTTCTAGGCACTTTGGCCACTAATTTTAGGCCAATTAGGAGTAGTCTAATTCATGTTTTAGTCCACTCCATCGCTTGGTTTATATGCCTCTTTGCTTAGGTTGTATGCCTAACATGTTTAGCTTGCTCGCATTGTTCATGTTGCATGCTAGATAACATGCTTAGAGTTGCATTGCATAAGCATGCATGCTTGGCCTCTTGAGATGAAAATGATAGAGGTTTGGCACCCTTTTATGTTTATTTGGTTTGCATGCATTTGAAAGTGAAGTTGCATCCTTGGTTCCTTGGGCCATCATGCATGGAAATGCGTGATTGGTGGTCCGGGAATCGAGACACATGCCCCTTTGAGTCACTAACATGATAAGGGATGTGTTTGGTGCATAAATGGCTTGAATTATATTGTCATGCATAGATTTCCCCTCTGCTGCTGTGAGTTGCAGGTTCTGCAGGCATTAAGTGCCGGCCGGCACTATTTAGTGCCAACCGGCAGTCAACAAACAGCCGATGGCTTCTTTTTGTGCCGGTGGCCTCCTCCTTCAGCCGGTGGTGTCCTACCCCAGCCGGTGGTGATCCCCAGTGCCCTGAGAGGCACTCCTGGGACTTTGGCAATTTTCTGAGGAGGAGAGTAGAGGAAACAGAGGCAATCCGTGCATGGCAGTGCGGTTTCGAGCCAGTCCCGAGCGCATGCTGCATTTGGCCCTCATCCCGAGGCGGTTTGCTGTTTAATTAGATTAATTAATTTATCTGATTAATTTAGTTAATTTGTAATAATTAATTAGCTTGCGTAGTTAATTAAATTGTATATTCTTTCGGATCCCTCCGAGTGAGGGCGTATCTGTAATAAGTGTGGGTGAGTGGTGTGTATGTCTTCCAACCCCCACTTCTTTCTCCCTTTTATTTACCTGCTTTGATGGTAGATTAGGGCACGTTTATTCTAGCATGCCTTATGCTATGCATGCGTGCATTCATGCATTTGTTCACATACATCGGGCTCGGCACATCACGCTAACCGCATTGTATTTTCAATTCCAAATTGAATACGTGGTATTTGCAGCATTTCACATGCCATTTTTAGGGTTAGCCGAGCCTACCCTAATTACATCTTGTATGCGATGCATTAGACACTCTAACATGAACTAGGGCATGCATGTTTGCTAACTAGTTTATTGTTTTGGCACGTAGTACGATGTAAGTATTTTTGCTTTAGCATACCGCATGCGTGTGAATGCTAACATGACAGTATGCTTACCATGCGGCTAAGTGCTTATATGAGATAAACTGTTTGAATGCCTGTGGGTGGAGGTTGGATTGCCTGAGTTGGGAAAACTCATCGAAATCCGTGTTTTAGCCTACTTGCGAGTAGCAAATTCCAATGCATTTTCAAAACCAACGGATATGCAATGTTTATTCCAACTTAGGCGATTTGGTCTATACTTGTTTGCTGTGCGCATAACATAGTAATTCTAGGCTAATAACTGGAATAAGAGCATGTAACGTTTTCAAAAACGGATATCACGGTTAGTAGAGGCCGGTCTTCAGACCGGGCGAGAGGGGGTGCTCATAGCTGACCTTCCCCGATCGTACCCAAGCTCCCGAGCCAAGTCACTTTGGTGATGACGGACACGTGGCCTTCGGCACCGAGTCAGGGTTTCCTAAATTCCCCCATTTTAAAAATATTTAGGTGGCGACTCTGTATCTGGCAAAGCAGTCCATGTTTGGCACTACTTTTCAAAAAATTGTTTTCTTAAAACGATTTGCCAGAGTTGGACTCTTTGGTTCAGATTATGAACCGCAACAAAACAAAAAGCAGGAGAGTCCGAACTGTAGCGAGGTCCCCCACGGGCATGTTACAGTTTCTGGCGACTCTGCTGGGGAGTATTAGAGAGCTTGACTCGAACTCATGATATCCTGTTTTGACTACACTTATGTGTTTCTTTGCATTGCATGTGCATTGGTGCGCCTAGGACACCGTGTTGGCCATCTGCTATTCCTGAGCGGTTTGCCGGAGGTTTGTCTTGTCAAGGCATGTTCGTAAGGCTGACCGGTTGCGGGCTCTGCCAGTATGGGAACACAAACCCCGGTTTTACCGGGGCACCCTTTTCGACCATTCGACCTAGTGCATATCGAAATCCATAGTGACCATTCCAAACTAGGACAGGTTGCTTACCCGATGCTAAGTTGTTTGAAACCGCCGTGTGCGTAGTGAAACCCTAGCTCCTGACAAAATAGGACAGGGAAACCCTACCCCAACATAGGGGTGTTCTGTTCTCACTAATCTGCTATGTGCTTTTAGAGTGTACCTCTGCAGGAAAGTGCATGTCAGTTTGCAAGTTTGAATATCCGGCCCGAGGGGCATCAGTATCAGTGTTGTTGAGGAACCAGTTATATTTGTGGGTATTAGTTCGGTTCTGGGAACAGTGATTCTGGGGAACAGTAATCAGTAGAAGAGATCAGTTGTTTAACTGCGTCTGTGTTTGATCTGTTTTGGGCTGAAATGCTGTCCGTTTCTCCTTTCAGTTCAGAGAATTCAGAAAGTTGATACAGAATAGTCAGTGTTTCCCCTTGCCGAGGCAGGACTAGGGATGACGCAAAGTTCAGAAGAAATAGTGGTTATGATAGCCGCGTTGGATCAAGGGATCACCCTACAGAGTGAGGCCGGCGTAGATATGCCGCATCCTCCTAGGTCGCCCGCTACACACCCAATCTGGGCCCCCCAGTTCTATCAGGCTCGCGAGCCCACTACATTCGAGTTAATGGGGATGATAGGTGATCTCCAAAGATCTGTGGCAGATCTCGCTACGGGATGTCAGCCTCGCCACCGGTTGCACCGTATGCCGGAAATTTTGAGCCCCAAGAGCCCCCGCTACTGGGGCGGATTGTGATCGAGCTTAATCAGCCGGAGATGGCCTCCACATACAACAGTGATGTACCAGTACCAACCCAAACCTCTCATCAGGCTGAGGCCAGAGGTAAAAATGTGGCAAAGGCAGACGCCGACCCCATGGGACAGCTGCTGTGGGCAGTCGAGGCTTTAAAAGCCGGGGGGATGAACAAACAACAGGTATCTGCGATTACAACCAAAATTGTGAAGGATGCTTTTCCCACTCTACCTGAGGGTAGTTCAAGCCAGTCGGAAAATCGGGATAGACCCCGTTATGTTGAAACAGTTTCTCTCACTCCCAACCCCGTACCTGGGAAGGATCAGAAATTCAAGCCCGCACCTGCCGATCCGTTCGCCAGCACATCTAGCAGGAGCACTCAGGCTTCAAAATACCAGCCCCGGGGGCACAGGGCCTTTCATGCTCTCTACATGCCACTGTCTAGGGCGCTTCTCATTTTGGCTAAGAAGGGGCATCTTACACCTCTTGAGCCGCGACCTCTGCCGAAGAACCTCCCGGCAGGCCATGATGCTACACAGTACTGTGCGTACCACTAGCAAACTGGCCACTCCACCGATAACTGCTTTCGCCTCCGCCATGAGGTGCAGGATCTGATTGACAACGAGGTTATCCTCCCACCCACCTCAGCTAAATCCATCACCACTCAGTTGTTGGATTTTGAGGACACCGATGCTGCAAGTATGTAGTTGGGATTCAACCGTCTGCGGGCAGCGCCTCGAGTTTTTGATGTGGCGTCTGGCACGCATTTTTTGAGCATCTGCGAATGCTAATCTTGTAAATCCTGGCTTGGGCGCCGAGTCAGTCTTTTGCTTTGTTTTGAGTCTGTCTCTGTCTTGAGTCAGTCCTTTTTGCTTAAGGGTCTGTCTTGTTGTAACGAGTCAGTCCCTCTTTTGTATAGAATACTAGGTGACTCCGGGGTTGTTGCCTCGAGCACCGTTTTGTTTTGTAATTACTTCTTTTTTGCTTTCTTCTTGGGTCTGTCTCTGCAGTGGAGCCAGTTGCATCCGAGGAACCTGAATGAAACAGCTGCGGCTACCGTGTTTCCGTATCTATTGTTTTGGGCTAGTCGTGCCACAGAATTCGAATAGGGTGACAGCGCATTCCACCCGCTCTTGTGTGCCCTAATAATTATTGTTTTGACCTAAGTTTTTCAAACCCTTTTGAACACTGCGGTGAAAACGAAGAGGAAGGAATTCCTCGGGATTTGCAAAACTTTGATCAAATTGAAAGAAAGAAAGGCATGCCAAGCCCTTGATGATTGAGATCATGCTTATCAGCGTGAGTACTGAGAAGGACCCTGGCTTGATCCAGACTGATTCCACACTGTCTTCAGCGCGAGCGATTTGTCGCTTTCTTTAAAAAATTCAAAAAATATTTTGCGCAGTCCTGCGAAGACTTGTGTGGAATCGCTCTTGAGATTGTGCAGCTTAGGATCGCTCTCAGCCTCGAGACTTGAGCCCTTGCTTTCAAACCTTGAGCTCGAATTCAGAAGGTTCAACGGTCAACTACGATGTGAGGCCTGTGTGGCCAGATTTGAAGCAGCTCTCGAACACGAGGCCAGGAAAGTCGGATCAAGAAGATCAGAAGCTAAAACAGAAGTACCCTTCGAACTAGGGGCAAAGATATCAGACTTGCTTGAAAAGCTGAAGATGAGTCCTCTTGCAAATCAACAGTCACTCTCCTGGATACGGATGGCTTCGAAACCCTACAACCTTTTGGCATGGACCAAGCTACACTTTTACCCTTTGAGAGGCTCGCTGGGTCGAAAACCTAGAAGGGCGACCCAGGCAAAAGTTAGAGCAAAGAAAAATACGAAGAAAAAAAGAAAAGAAAAAATGCGAAAAAAAAAGAAGAAAAGAAAAGAATATCAAAAACAAGAAAAGAATAAAAAGAAAAGAAAAACAAAGCTCGCAAGGTTGAAAACCTGCAACAGGCGCCTTGGCAAAAGTTAGAGCATAAATAGTGAAGGTTAAAATACCCGAGAGTACCTTAACCGGAACTACGTAAGGCTTGATTCCCATGTTTGGGATACGTAGGCAACTTCATCTTGAAGTCCAGCCCTTAACGCTTTCATAGCGTCTCGGTCCATGCAATGGTTTTGATTACTTGTGCTTCTTCCAAATCCGATGTCTCAGTTGCAACAGGAGCTACGTGATCAACTTCCTCCTGAGGCCCCGGCCACCAATGCTTTCAAGATGACTGTGTCCATTTATTGTTTGTGGCCGTCTCCGTCCTCTTTGTGCCAGAGAGCTCGGTCGCAATCAATCATCAACGAGCATGCCGCGGCATTATCCCAAACAAGGGGCAACTTTCCGTTGCCATCCGTCGCCGTAAGTTGCCGCCCAAACCAGGGGCAACTTTCCGTTGCCATACGTCCCTTCAAGCAAGGGGCAATTTTCCCAAATTGCCTCCGATCCGAGGTCGCGTATCTCGAGGGTAGGTTCCGTGCCATGTCAAGCATTGACCGTTTGCGAAAATAGTTTTTGAAATTTTTTTTTTTACTGAGGTTGACTATTTTCTCGAAAATTATTTTATTTTCCAAAATCGGACCATGTTTGGACCCAAAAAGAAAAACTTTCAGTGCTTACGGCCTGACTTGCATGATTTTCAAATCAGAAATTGAACAAGCATGTTAATCTGACGTTCATTTTGATCAAAACTGTTTTAGAAAGAAAACAAAAAATGGTCAAAGTAATGAACTAGGGGCACAGTTTGAGCCAGGTGTTCTGTCTCTCCCTTGTCATCAACGCGCCTGCCAGGAAAGCACTTTATCTATCAGAAGAAATAGCCGCGAGCTAGCTGTATTCGGCATGAATCTGCCGCTTCCTATTCATCCATCAATCACCCTGGGGAGGGATGAAAAATGAGAGAATAAAGAATAGAGAGGTGTAAGTCGAGAGAAAAGTGAGCAAGAGGGTTTTGAGAGAAAAACCGAGCTTGAAGGCCGAGTGGCGTGAGAATCACACAAATCAGAGAGGGTGAGAAACCTGCCCGGAGGAATTGGCTCCTCAAGGTCTTTTGTTTTCAAGCACGTCCGTGTGTCGTGTCCTTTGATTTGTCGGTCTCAATTTAGCTTTGAGTCTTTTCCGAGTGTATCTCGTTGTGTTTAGGTCGTGTGCCTTTTATTTTCTTCACTTGAGTCCTTTCCACTGTGTTCAGTTGTAGGCTCGATACCCCGGTTGTGAAATCCCTTTTCCAAAGTCAATCGTTTGTGCTCAGAATGCTGTGCCATTCTCTACATTTATGTGAGGCAAGAGAAGAAAAGGAAATTTTGGGACATCCAAATGTGTTTCAACTTCAACTGTCTCAGTTTTGGTGATCCATCTTGTCAGATTGGGCCAATTGTTCAAAGTTTGCCGTGTGCAGAATGGACCGGATATTGTATTATGAGCTGTGTGCAGATTAATCCCCAGCAGAATATGGGCTATTTGTTCAGTTTAAGCAGTGATTTGTCTGGGTTGTTTGCTGTTAGTTGGTTGGTTATCCGATTATTACAGTGCAAGTGCTCAATTTTCAGACAACAAATCGTAATCATTTACATTTGAGGTGTAATATGATGCAGTGCAATGCAAAGTACGAGGTATGCAAATGTAAACACTTTTCAGATAAAAGTTTGTTTCATATCATCTTCCCCAAATACAAAGTTTTGAAAGCAAAATCTGCCTGCGGCAGTACATAGTACTCTATCTACTAAAAAGAGAAAAGTACAAGAAAAGAAAAAGAAGAAAAAAAAAAAAAAAAAAAAACAGCAGAAGTCTGTAGCGTCATCAATGGCCCCGCGCCGGAGGATCCGTCCTCGCCCTCTTCCTGGGCAGAAGCACAGGAATGTCGCCAGAAGTGTCACTGTCGGAGCCCGAGCCTGAGCTGCTCCCCGCCTCCTCCTCAGAGGCCTCCGCCTCCGCCTCCGACTCACCGTCGCCTGGAACTAGAGCCTGCGAGCTGCTCCCCACATGGCCGCGCCCCCTCTAGTGCGGGGGAATATCCTGCCATCCCGAGTAGAAATGGGAGGTCCAGATGGAGCGCCACCACCCACGGGAGGAATCGGGAAGGGAGGCTGAAAAGTGCAAAAGGATAAATGCATCAGTATACATGAAGCAGTTTATCAATGTATGAGTACAGTGTGTGAATGCCGTGAGCAGTGAATCAGTACAGAATGCAGTGTATGAGTACAGTGTGTGAATGCCGTGAGCAGTGAATCAGTACAGAATACAGTGTATGAGTACAGTGTGTGAATGCCGTGAGCAGTGAATCAGTGCAGAATGCAGTGTATGAGTACAGTGTGTGAATGCCGTGAGCAGTGAACCAGTGCAGAATGCAGTGTATGAGTACAGTGTGTGAATGCCGTGAGCAGTTTATCAGATGTTGTGTAATGCATCAGGTTGTATGAAACAATGTGTGGTATCAGGCTGTGGTCAAAAGAACATACCGGAAGACTGTAGACAGCCAAGACATCAAGGGTCCGCTGCAGCATCCCCATCAGGGAGGCACACAACTCCACCGACTGCCGTGTGTACTCGGAGGAAGCCTGCAAAAGTATTAGATGCATCAATATTCTGTGGAGTATCAGATGAACTAAAATGACAATGCAAGATGCAGAAATAAAGTGGTACATACCGGAGGCAAGTCAGGAACGCCAGCCAACTCATGACCAGCCGGAGGAGGAGCAAAAGGGATCTGGTAGGTCTCCCCACTTTGCCCCCTGTATGTCAGCATGGTAGGCAGAGCGGGCCAGCCCGTCCCTCGTCCCCTCTGCACTCCCCTCCTGCCGCGAGCTCGAGCTCTCTGTGACGATCCCGCTCCTGCTCTCACCTCTGCCCTAGCCGCCGGCGCCGCAGGTCTCTCTGGCTCAGCTCGGGAGCCCCCGCTCAGAGGCCACATCAGAAAGGTCCGGACGTACTCGGAGTAGTCGCCCTCGCCCCTGTGGGTGTCCACGTCCACGACCCAGCCAAGGGTGTAGTCCTCCATCTGCTGCAGAGAAAACCTCTCGGTGTCCCTCATGTGCTCAGGAGGGTGAACCGGGACTATCTGCTCTGGCAACCCTAGGGTCTGGCGTAGGAAACGCTCACCCAGGTACCAAGCCCGACAGACCGGGCCCTCCAGCAAAATCCGGTAGCGAGAGGTCTCCTCCGCACCGGCAAACCGATCCTGAATATCTGCCGGCACC
>CM069905.1:126423863-126579863 GCA_036172215.1 Camellia granthamiana
TAGATTGGCACCAAAAAGCATACCCTATCATTTGCAGGCACAAGCCTCAAGTTGGTAAGAAACCAACAACAAAGGGACAACAACAAACAATTACAATTTAACACCAAAGAAGCAACAACTCCTTAAGCTCCACCAAAACTTGAGTTGCTTTCTTCAGCTTTGCAGGTCATGAGTAGTCTCTTATCTGCCTTAGATTATGCACAATATCATTAACTGAGTAATGAAAACCTTGGGAGACCACTACCTCCTTAGCCGACACCCTTACCCAAGTCCATGTAACATAGGTCCTAAGAGCATAGACAAAATAATTATACTAGTAGCTGTTTCTTATCATTATACACAAGGAAAATGTTTGAGGGCCACAATGGCTCAAAACTGCCAAAACGACGTCGTTTTGGCATGTTTTGCACCCAAAACGACGTCGTTTTGGCAGTTTTGAGCCATTGTGGCCACAAAAATTGTGGCCCTCTAGCATTGTTGTATACACAAAAGTATTATGGTCCACAGCAGTAAACATGTGTGGGACTCATGCCTTTATATTCAATAATAAGGAAATGAGATAAAATATGCATTTATCTATAACATTTTCATATGTTTGACAGATTAGCAATGGATATGGAATGTAGTTCGAGGAGCATCAGAGGATTATATTTTGAATTTTTAAATATATTTTGTCATAGAATTTTGTAGCCTGGAAGTTTTTTTTGGAATCATTATGTATAGTTTGAAGTTTCGAATTGTAAGGGATTTACTTATGTTGGATGTTTTGGATTTGATATTTTGCATATGTTTATAATATGCTACTATTTTTGAATTAAGTTTATAGTTTGGACACTTTGCAGAATGTATTATTTTATTTTATTTTTTTTATTGCATTTATGTGTAGAAATGATGCACGGGAAAAGTAAGTTTGGGTTTAGATTATTTTTTATAGGTTTATGAAACTAAACAGGGAAACTGTTAAAATAAATAAATAAATAAATAAATAATGAATCTTTGATGACAGGTTTTTTAATTGTTAATTTATTTTTCGTGACAATTTATTTCGGTTGCTAAAAGTATATGTGAAATAGGATATGAATTTTTAGTAACCAAAAACTTGATTGGTCGCCAAAAAATTTGGCATTCAACAACTAATTTGTTCCATCGCCGAAGGATGTTTTTGGCGACATGTTCATACGTCGCTAAAACCTAACATGGCACTTGTTTAAGGTTACTTTTAGCGACTAAATGTCAATTTACAGCAACGAATTTTTTGGTATTTGTAGACACCCCATTTTTGACCGTCCTCAAGACTTGGACGTCACCATTTGAACACTCGGTGATTATCCATGATTGTGTTCGTCTCGAGTTCCCGGAGGCCTCGGCAGCGCGCCTCGTCTCAGGACCTCTTGACTCGGCTGCTTCGTGTTCGGTTTTGGCACCAAACACTTGTGTTTTTGCATTTGAGGGTAGGGGGAGGCTTGTTAGCCATCCCTGAATCCCACCGGCTGCCCCCACACCCCACCGACACTCCCTTTTGTCCGTCGGCACTGTTTTCTCAAAAACTTTGGCCGGTCAGCACTATATGTTGCCGACCGGCACTTTTTTGTGCCGGTGACGTTTTTGGCTGGCCGGTGACCCTTCTGAACCCCCCTGAGGATGGTGCATGCCAGCTGTGCCAGCTGGATTACACCATCTCTCCTCCCCGTGCATAGGATTGGCCCATATGCACCTTTGACCCCCCTAAAGCTTCTAGAAGCTTGAACCCTTTTGGCCAAGCTTCTTGGAGAAGCTTGGCCAGCTGTTTTGGCTTCTCCAAGAAGCCTTTCACCCCCTTGACCCCTTTGAACCTTTTCCTTTGCTTAGCCATTAAGTCTTGGCTTGGTCTTGGCCTATATAAAGACCACCCCTCTCCATTGCTCAAGGGTTAGCCATTTGAGATAGAAAAACCAGAGCTTGTGTATCTATACCTCTGTCATATATCTCCTCTCTCTATATTTTCCCTCTCTCTCCTCTTGTGTGTGTGTTTTTAGGCCTAAAAGTGTGGTTTTACCTTACTTTTGCACCATTACACACACTACTACACCTTAGCTCGAGATTGAGGGACTTGGAGGGTTGTTTACTGTGATTTTGGACTGGTTTTGATCACTAGAGGAGGGCTGCCCCACCTGTTCTTCAAAGGATCTTCAAGGGTGAGTTTGTTACTTTAGTTTCCCCATTCTTGCAACTAGTTTCTACCCCTCTTGCTTTGTGTTTTGAGCTTTGTCTATAACTGAAAAAACTCTTGTTTTTACTTGCTCTTGAACCTTCATTAAGGTCATTTTGTGGTTTGAGTAAAGGCTCACCCTTTTAGGCTTTGTTTGGCCATTTTGGTGTCTCTTTGGTAAAGCTTTCCTTACTTGGTGTTCTTGGTCTTCTCACCACTGAAAACCAGTGGGCTTTTAGTGGTGAGGAAGGTACTTTCAAGTCTTAGATAGGGGAGGGACACCCCTCTCCCCCTTGCCCTTTGCTTGCCTTTGTATTTGGCCTAAAAGATAGCATGTGTGCATAGCCTTGTATGGCTTCATTTCAGAGTTTTTTTGAGTGTTTTGGAGCATGTTTAACCTCTGTTTTTGGTCGGATTTGTGGCCCTTAACATGCCTCTCATACTTGCTTTGTAATGCTTTACTTTGCTTGGAAGTGTGCCATGCCATTAGCCTACCATATCCTCATGTTTTAGCCTTGCATGTTATAGCATTTGATCTTGACTTGCCATGTATAAGGGCTGTGAGCCACTGATTTTATCATGTTTGATGTGCTTGACATGGTTACTTTGCACTATGGCTTGTTAGCCTTGAGTATGTGATCCGTGGACATGCGTTGGTTATGTTATTTGAGCGATTTGGAGTCATTTAACATGCATATTTCAGCTCTTATATCATGCTCATGTGTCTCCATTTACCATCTTATTCATGCTTTGAATTGTTGGCCTCTTATGCTTTAAAGAGGGTCTTATGCATGCTTGTGTGTTTAGGGTTTTTGGGATGCCATGTGTGTGAGTTTTGGGTGTGTTCTTGCATACCAAAAATCTGTTTTTTTTTCTTGTCCAATATAGGCCATGAGTGGTCATGTTTGTAGGCAATGGAATGCTCCACTTTGTGCCTTAGCCTTAGGCCTTTTGGCTTGCATGTTTGCATGAATATTTGTCCACCTTTTCAGTCCATTTTCGCCACTGTTTTGGGGAGATTTGAGGTCTGCCCCATTATGGTCTAGTCCACCATTGCATGCTTGCCTTATGCTTGTTAAATGTTTGGTTCATTAAGTGTTGTAGCATGATGACCCTATGCTTGATTTACCCTTGTTTGCATCGCATTTGCACTTTGCATGTTGCATTACATTTGGCATGTTTGCATCTTAGTATTAGGTTGTATTGTGGAGCCATGTTTGCATAACATGCATTGCATTACTTGGTTTGGGGTGTCAAGCCAAGTTGAGGGTTAGGATGAGTTCATGCCATAAGTGATGCAACTTGTCCTACCTCTTGGTCACCAAGGCCCTTGACCAACATATGATAAGGCCTTGGATTTCATTTGTATGTTGCATGCATAATATCATTAAAATGCAACCTTGGTTCCTTAGGCCATCATGCATCAAGATGCATAATTGATGGCCCAAGAGCCAAGAGTCATGCCTCCTTGAGTCCCCAAGCATGATAGGAGGCATTGGCCATGCTTACATATGCTCAAAATCCATGCCATGCACTGCTGGTTTGCTGCTGCTGTCAAACTGTCCTCTGCAGGAACTTTCTGCCGACCGGCAGTACAGTGTGCCGACCGGCACACTTTTTGTGCCGATAAACCCTACAAGAAGCCGGTGGTCAATTTAAGCAGCCGGTGGCCATCTCCTCTAGCCGGTGGTGTACTTCAGTGCATTTGGAAGATGCTCTGGGACTTTGGCAGAGTTTCAGAAAGGCAGGACAGTGGAAACAAGGGCAGCAGTGGTGCGGTGTGGGCTTTCTGGGCAAGTTGGATCGAACATGCATCATTCACGCATCCCGAGGCAGGGCTGAGGCCCCTTTCTCTTATGTTAACATTTAATTTGATAATTAGAAATTTCTGTAATAATTAATTTATTCCGTATTTGGACTGTATATTCTTTCGGTCCCTCTGTGTGAGGGCATATTTGTAATAAGTGTGGGTGAGTGTGTGTATGTCTTCCAACCCCTATTTCTTTCTTCCCTTTTATTTACTTGCTTTGATGGTTAGTATTAGGGCACGTTTATTTTAGCATGCCTTATGCAATGCATGCGTGCATCCATATATTTGTTACACATGCATCGGGCTCGGTACATCATACAAACTGCATTGTATTTCAATTTCAAATTGAATACGTGTTATTTGTTGCATTCCACGTGCCATGTTTAGGATAGCCGAGCCTGTCTAGATTGCATCTTTGCTTGTGTTGCATTAGCCACTTAACATGAACTAGGATCATGCATATGATTACTAACTGGTTTCTGTTTTGGCTCGGAGTACTAGGTGAGCTTTTATGCTTTAGCATATCACATGTGTGTGATTGTTGCCATGATAGCTTGATTACCATGCGGCTAAGTGCTTATATGAGATAAACTGTTTGAATGCCTGTGGGTGGAGGTTGGATTGCCTGAGTTGGGAAAACTCATCGAAATCCGTGTTTTAGCCTACTTGCGAGTAGCAAATTCCAATGCATTTTCAAAACCAACGGATATGCAATGTTTATTCCAACTTAGGCGATTTGGTCTATACTTGTTTGCTGTGCGCATAACATAGTAATTCTAGGCTAATAACTGGAATAAGAGCATGTAACGTTTTCAAAAACGGATATCACGGTTAGTAGAGGCCGGTCTTCAGACCGGGCGAGAGGGGGTGCTCATAGCTGACCTTCCCCGATCGTACCCAAGCTCCCGAGCCAAGTCACTTTGGTGATGACGGACACGTGGCCTTCGGCACTGAGTCAGGGTTTCCTAAATTCCCCCATTTTAAAAATATTTAGGTGGCGACTCTGTATCTGGCAAAGCAGTCCATGTTTGGCACTACTTTTCAAAAAATTGTTTTCTCAAAACGATTTGCCAGAGTTGGACTCTTTGGTTCAGATTATGAACCGCAACAAAACAAAAGGCAGGAGAGTCCGAACTGTAGCGAGGTCCCCCGCGGGCATGTTACAATGATCAAGGGCTGGCGGCTATGAGATCCTTCCTGCCGGCCATCAATAAGCCATGCTGGCCATCAATGAGGCACTGTCGGCCACCACTGATAGCCGGCCGGCCACCATTATTTCTACAGATATATTTTAGATATTTTTGAGCCAGCTGTTTGCAGGATAGACCATCTGCTTGCACGTAGAGGGTTGGATTTGTTTGAAGGCTCCTTGTATCTCCTATATATAGAGGTCTTTTATATGCATGCAAGGGGTTAGAAAATTTTGGCTGAGCTAAATTTGTTTCTCTCTCTCTCTCTCTCTAGAATCCTCTCTCTCCTTATTTTAGGCTTGAAAGTGGTCATTCTCTACAAATTTGCACTAGCACTCTTAGCCAAACACTCTCATATTGGAGTTGAGGTCTCTTGAGGCTTGGTTTGAGGGCTCAAAGTTGGTTTTAGCTCAAGAAAGTTGCTGTTTTGCTGCTGTCTTCAAGGGTAAGAAGTTATCCCCTTTTAATCTTTGTTTTGCTTCATTGGTTTGGCCAACCTTTCATGTTGTTTTTGGCCTAGTTGTCAACCACAAAAATCTCTATTTTTGAGTATTGAAAATGATTGTTTGAGGCCTTTTTGGGATTAGGGGTGGTCCTCTCTTTTTTGTGGCTTATTGGCCAAGCTTTGTGCCATGTTTAAAAGCCTTTAAAACAATCTTTTTGGCCTTTTAACCATTGAAATTCAGGGGATTTTCAGTGGCAAAAACTTGGTTTTGAGGACCAAAATAGGAGGGGGTGATCCCCTCTCCTTGTTTCTCCCTTGCCTGTCGTGTTGGCCTACTTGTTGAGCCTACTTGTTGAGCATGTTTTTCTATCATCTTTTGACCTGATCTAAGCATGTTTTTGTGACTTTTTTAACATGTCTTGGCTCTATTTTGGGCTGGCTTGGCCACTTCTTACATGCTTTTTACACTTGTAGTGTAATCTTGCTCACTAGCCTTGCATGCTTGATATTTTAGTCCATAATTCTAGCGTGTGTTGACTCCACTCCAGCATGTTTTTGGCCTTTATTTAGCATGCTCTAGCTCTGTTTTGAATAGCTTTGGTCATGCATGCCTTGCTTTGTATAGCCACAGTGTAAATGCTCTTGACTAGCTTTGAGTTTTAAGGCTATTAGCATGTTGTACTTGTGTTGATTGCATGTTTTGGCATCATTTTGTATGTAATTTTAGAGCATATGTCATTGTCATACTCTCACATATTTCACTCTTTAAGTGCTTTTGAGTGTTGAGCCTTATGCCTTGTTTGTGAGTCAATGTATGAACATGGTTTTCTTGCTTTTCATGCTGTCATTTCAGCTCATTTTGGCCACTGTTTTGGCATGCTTGGGGTTTGTTTAGGGCTGGTTTAGTCCTTTGAGCATTGTATTGCATGATGCTAGTGTTGTGCCCTTCACTAGTTCTTGATGCTTGAGTCTCTTAGCATGTTGTTTGCATAGCATGTTGTGCCCTTCACTAGGTGGATTGGCCCACTTCACTAAGCTAATTAATTAATTAATTACATAACGTGAACTAATCAACTAACTAATTAACTATCTAAGCTAAATAGTTACAACATTTGCATGAATTAGCTACAACTAATTAACTAAGCAAATTAACCAAATGGCCTCGGAAAATGAGGGATGCATGCATGCTCGGTTTTTCATTCGAAAGGCCACTGTTTTGCTGCTGCAAGCCTTTGTTGCACAGAAGCACTTACACTTTCTCCTTCTCCATATCAACTCTGTTTTGCTTCAGAAACACTCTGCTGAATTTTCATTAGTGGCCGACAATGGGGCCGGTCGGTCACTGCTGATGGTCGGTCGGTCAACAATGATAGCCGGTCGACTACTGATGGTGGCCAGTCGGCTACTGGTGATGGCCGTTGGCCACCACTGGCTTGGACTTCGTTGCTGCAATAGAGAGCAAACAGAGCAAAATAGTGTACTTTTTGAAGGTTTGTTTGTATTGTTACCCTCCTTATCATCAAACAAGTTCAAAGGAGTGATACTCTTGGCTCTCAAACCATCAACCAAGCAATTTCAATGCATGATAGCCAAAGAACCAAGTTTGTACAAGTTCGATAAATGCGCAAATAAGACTCAAATGCCATCACCCTATCATGCATGATCAAGGGCAATGGAGACCTAGGAAAGTGACACATTTCATCACTATTGAGTATGAAATGTTCCATTTTCCTTGTGTTCAAACTAACGTCAGATTTGAACACATGCAATGCAACACAAAGAAGTGCTTATCTTAGCACTTTTACTTGCCAATTTTGTGTACACATTTTAGTTACCAAATCATTCTTTAATCAATTTGTCTATTGGTGAGTGTCCTCTAAGATGGAAGAAGTGTCAACCAAGGGATAATGTAAGGCAAGAGAGAGATCATGCCGTTGGTAATGAACCCTCAAAGAGGATTAAACCATTAAGCATAACCTCAATCTCAAGCTTAAAGGATCCCAAACTTGAAACAACCCTCAAAAGCAAATGAAAGAGTGAAGCAAAGAGGGAGGTTGCAGAGATTATAGTGCTGAAATGTAGTGAAAAACAACATATCAACTCAAACAAGAGGTGTCTAAGACCCTAAAACACCAACTTGTGAGGACTATTGCACTACAACCATGCAAAACAAGACCCAAATGAACTAACCAGCCCAAAACAGAGCTAAAGAAGGCTATTTCAGAGGCTAAAACATGCTGGACTTGAGCTAAGTTAAGCTAGAAAAATATGCTAACACATAAAGCTAACTAGGCATGCAAACAAGACACAAGGAGGGGAGCCCTCCAAATTTGGACTTCAAAATGAGCTTTTTACCACTGAAAAAACCTCTGAAATTCAGTGGTTACAAGGCCAAAAAAAATTGGTTTGAAAGTGGTGAACAAAGACACAAAAACTTTACAAACAAAGAAGCAAGAAGGGTGAACCACCCCTTAACGGAAAATGGCCTCAAACCCACACATTTAGGCCACAAAAACAGAGTTTTTTACAGTTCAAAATCAGCCCAAAAACAATTGGAAAAATGGGAAAACAAATATGCAAAACAAGTGTAAAAGGGAAGCGTTATACCTCTTGAAGCCGAGGCACAAGTTAGGCAACAAAGCAAGCTACAACCACCTTCTAAAGCACAAAGAGGGTCTCAAGAAATCTTAGTCCAAAGAGAAGCAACTTTAAACAAGGGTGTATAGGCAAAAGTGAAGGATTTGTGAGCAAATGTGTATAAAATTGCAAGAGAAAGAGAGAGAGAAATCTAAAGAGAGGGAGATAATTTGGTTCAAAATTTTCTAACCCTCGAAAATGGGGGAAGAACCCCTATATATATAGAAAAACATGCCTCTAGCTTAGAAACATCCCACCATACACGTGTAGGGAGATGTAGCTAAATGTGCCAACAGTTGGCATAGCTGTCAACAAAATATCTGGAAAAAGACACTGGTAGCCGTTGGCTACCACTGGTGGCCTGACGGTCACACCAATGGTCGACAACCGTGAGCCATGGCCGACTGCCTATGGTGGTGGCCGACAGGTCACCACAAGTTCCAGGCTTGAAACAACAAGGTTTTGGTCCAAAACAAAGTACAAAATGGATAAGCTTTAAAGGCTCAAAGACAGGGCGTTCTACTGAGGACTTCGGGCATTTAAAGCGAACATATGCAATCGTAATCATCGAGTGCACCAAGCGATGACGTCTAAGTCTTGAGGTTAGTCAAAAGTGGGGTGTCTACAGTTTCCTCTCTTTGACAGAACTTGAAAGTCATAAAATGACTAGAGTGAATGTTAAAGCCCAGAGACGACCCATTTTTGACAAGGCCGAAGACTTGGACAAACAAACAAACAAAGAATACAAATGGTCTCGCCTGCAAGCTGCCTACGTATCCTTTTGCAAGGAATCAAACTAGTGTAGTTCTGGGGGAAAATGCAAAATGCCACACAATGCAACAAAACAATGTAATGATATACAATGTAACGAAATAATCAAACTGCAAGAAGTGCAAAACCACACAAATACCATAAAGGGATAGAGATGCAAATCAAACTACATTTTATATAGAAAAGGTGTCGGAGCACTCTAACCACAATTCTTGCGGAATAGGCGCATGCATATGCAAAACTATGTTTTTCGTAGAAAGAGAAAGAGTACAAATAATAGGGTGGGATGATATAAGTGAGGAATGATCTGCTGGGGAAAGATAATGATCCTAAATGCTAAATGCAACAAAACAAAGTACGATACAATGGATGCAGTGAATACGGCGCAGGCTGAACCACATCTTTCCTGGAAAAGGTATGGACACAAAACAAATCACGTCTAACACAGAGAAAGTGCTGAAACCCTCAAACCACAATTCTTGCAGAATAGGTGCGTACACATGTAGAACTATGTTTTAACGTGGAAAGTATGGGCACATGCGGACAATAAAATGGTATGATGTAATAGGTGTAATGGATAGTGTAGTAGATGAACATGGGTGACATACACCAACCACGTTGGAATCGTGAGAGAAGGACAAATAAATCTCAAACACGCTGAAATCATGTGAGGAAGAGAACACTCTAACGACGCTGAAATCGTGAGAATAGGTCCTAAGAAAAACACTCAGGGGTGCATTCCACACGTCTTGAGATAAATTCCAAACACGCTGAAATCGTGTGAGGAAGGGAACACTCTAACCACGCTGAAATCGTAAGAAGAGGTCCTAAGAAAAACCAATCAAGGGCGCGTTCCACGCATCCTGAGATAAATGCCAAACACGCTGAAATTGTGTGAGGAAAAGGACACTCTAACCATGCTGAAATCGTGAGAAGAGGTCCTAACAAAAGCACTCAAGGGCGCGTTCCACGCGTCCTGAGATAAATTCCAAACACGCTGAAATCATGTGAGGAAATGGATACTCTAACCACGCTGAAATCGTGAGAAGAGGTCCTAAGAAAAGCCAATCAAGGGCGCGTTCCATGCGTCCTGAGATAAATTCCAAACGTGCTGAAATCATGTGAGGAAAGGGACACCCTAACCACGCTGAAATCGTGAGAAAAGGTCCTAAGAAAAGTCCCGAGGGACAACGATCCTAAACACTGCTCAGCGTAAAAGGATAACTGAAACAAGATAATGGAAGATGCACAGAAATACAATTCGTACGATGATATGATACATATTACAAGCAATGTAGTGCATGATGCTTAGAGAAATGTAATAAACAAACAAAGCGGCGCTTTAGCAAGCACGTCATGGGGTGAGTGGCGATGAACCGTTCTACTTTGACGAGGATCTCCCCTTTGTGTTCTTCAAACTCTTACCTTCAACTCTCAGTTCAAAGGTCTTGAAATGCTGACACGGGGTAGCATCTGCACATAGAAGTGACGGATGCCGCTGATCATATTCACAACTTTCCCTATTCTCTAATAGGGTGACAGACTAGGTTGGTTCAGTATCCAGAATTGAGGCGCACACATGCTATCTCAATGTATGGGGCTGCCATACAGATTTCAAGCTGAGGATACACCCCTGGGTATTCAAACCAGACTTTAGTCTCGGAAATTCCAAACCTTTGTGTTCTAGGCATCGTCATTTGAACTCTAGTTTCTACCATCGCAGTTTGTCTCATAGGAACTCATTGCAAACACAGACAAGATGCCCTTGGCAGGGAAATGGTGCTCAGGGAGACCACTTCCAATCGCCATTCTGGCTTGAAGCAGGCTTGATCTTGAGCTTGAGGTAGAGGTACACTCATACTTCAGAGCATTAACAAGGCTTGAGGAGGTATATCCGGAATGCAATCTCAGAATTTTCTGAAGTTGAAACAAACTCAGATGCTTCGATTTTCCCTCTTTTCTTTTGCTTTGCAGTCCGGAACCTAAGTTGCTTCAGATAGGTCCTTGTTCTATTGTTCTCACATGACCTGGGTTGCACCCTGCAGTTTATGAAAGAAAGAATTTTGTTTTGTACAAATGTGGAGAATGGCACAGCACTTTGAGCACAAAATAATTTATTTTTGAAATTGAAATTGAGAAATGAGTTCTTAACCGGGTATTAAGCCTATAACTGACCACAGTCTAAACGACTCAACAAAGGAAAACAAAGTAAAATAACCTAAACACGAATATTTACACTCAAAACGACTCAAAATAAAAATCGAGACAAACAAAAACAACAAACACAACACTTGGATGTTTTCCACTAGTGGGAGACCTCTCGGTTTATGGGGAGCCCACTGCTTCTCCAGGTATTGTTTCCCATCCTTTTTTATTTGTGATTCTTACATCACTATGGCACTCAATCTCTATTTCTCTGACAAGCCCTTTCCTCACTTTTTCTCTCAATGCACATCTCTGTATTCTTTAATCTCTCTTATTTTTTATCCCTTTCCAGGTGTGGTTGGTGGATAAGCTGAAAGTTGTGGGCTCTTGCCCCTGGTATTTTGCTAGATTCTCCTTCTTTCGCTTACAACTAGTGAGCTTTCCCACAGAGGGGTCGTGGCGTGACTGGATGTGTAGCAGATCTGCAACTGACATCGGTTGACGATGCCCTTGGCCAGTTTGGATGTGATCAGACCTGTCTAGATGAGGTAGTGAAATACCCTGCTCCATTTCTAGTTCATGCTTTACACTTGGCTTGGGTACCTTATTGCTTGGAGGATGAGAAAGCGCTTGGCCCCCTGCTACTAATCTTCAGCTGTGCCCTTTTTGGTGAGTGCATTGATAATGGGAAAAAGACAGAAACTTGACTCAACTATACCCCTAGTTCATTATTTTGACCCTTTTTTTTTTTTTTTGGCTTTCTGCTAAAACAATTTTGACCGACATGAGAGTTTGATTAACATGCTTGTTCGATTTTCTAATTTGAAGTCATGTAAATCAGGTTGTGAGCATTGAAAATTTTCCTTTTTTGGGTCCAAGATATGGTCCAGTTTTGGAAAAATAGAACAACTTTCAAGAAAACTAGTCAACCTCACTAAAAATCTTCAAAACTGTTTTTGCAAGTGGCCATTGCTCAACCAACATGGAATTTACTCTTGATATACACAACCTCAGATTTGAACTTGAATTGTCTTGTAGCTGAATCTTTCTAACAGAATAGGACAGTCTGATTTTGAATGAAGATGAGCCAATTTGGACATGGATAGGATAGCCGAGTTTGAATAAGGACAAGCCAATCAACATGGATGAGCCAAGCAGGCTGAAAATGGTTGGGGCCAAACTTTAGGATGAAGTTGCCTACGTATCCCAAAGATGGGAATCAGGCCATACGTAGTTCCGGGGTTGAGGTTCACTTGGGTGTTGACACTCTCCTTTTGTGCTCTAACTTTTGCTAAGGCCGCCCTTTAAGGTTTTCAACCTTACAAGCTATTTTTCTTTTCTTTTCATTATTTTTCTCTTTTCTCTTTCTTTTGTTTCTTTTCGTTTTCTCTTGTTTCCATTTTTCATTTTTGTTTTGTTCTTTTCTTTTCTTGCTCTAACTTTTGCCTGGGTTGCCCTTCTGGGTTTTTGGCTCAGCGAGCCTCTCAAAGATAGAAAAGTTTAACTTCTCAATGTTGATCGATTTTGAGATCTCGAAGCCATCTGAATCTAGGAGAATGGCTGCTGTTTGTTGATTAAATAGTCTTGATGATGTAAGAGCCCATCCAATTGGGATCTGAATTTTCCCTTAGTGTTGTGGATAGGAACTCGATTGTCCTTTAGCAATAATTTCTCTTCTCTCAGATTCTGGGATTTGGCTTTCTTGCCGGTCTTCATTGGTTGGCGAAATGACCCATCTTTGAATCTTCGAGCATATCTGACATATTTGCCCCTAGTGGAAGGGCTACTTCTGATCTAGCTTTGTAAGCTTCTTTTGATGACATCTGACCTTCTTGATCTGACCTTTTTGCCCCTAGTTCAAGGGTTGCTTTCGATCCGGCAATAAGAGCCTTATATTGTGATTGATCGTTAAACATTCTGAGTCAAAGTTCAGGGTGTGAAAGCAAAGGGGTCGAGTCTTGAGGCCAAACGTAATCTTATGTTGTACAATCTCAAGAGCGATTCTACGCATGTCTTCGTAGGACCACGCAAAACATTTTTTGAAATCTTTTAATAAAGCAGCTAGTCGCTCACACTCTCCTGAAGACAATGCAGAACCAATCTGGATCAAGCCAGGATCTTTCCCAGTATTCACATTAACAAACATGATCTTATTCATTAAGGGCTTAGTACTATTTCTCTTAATTGATCAAATTTTTGCAAATCCTGAGGAATTCCTCCCTTTTTGTTTTCATCACAGTGTTAGAAAAGTTTTGAAAAACTTAGGTCAATGTAATGATTTCAAGGCATAGTTTTGGTCAATTACTGCCATCCCATTTAGAACTTCTGGCTTAACTGGCTCAAAGGTAGAAACAGACTCAAAAGAAAGAGTGGAAAAGACAAATACAAAACAAGAAAGTGACGTCCGAGGTAACACCCCCGAAATCACTTGACTCTAACACAACAAGACTGACTTGATACAACAAGACAGACTCAATACAATACAACAGAACTGACTAAATACCTAAGTCAGAAAGTAAATAAACAACATTTGCACATTGCTCAAAATAGTGCGTGCCATCCGCCATATCTGGAGTAAAAATGAGCGCCATCAACAAGTGGTTCATCCCCAATCACATAGTCACATTATCCCCCAAGTTCATCAATTCGGTACCGATAGACTTTGCAGGACCTGGTGCGACGATGACCTCGTTGTCAATCAGATCTTGAACTTCATGGCGAAGACGATAACAATCGTCAGTGTCATGACTGGTTTATTGATGGAAGGCACAGTACTTGGCAGCATTATGCCTGGTTGAAAGGGGATCCAGGAGAGGCCGTGGCTCAAGGGGTTTGAGATGGCCTTGTCCTATAAGGATTTGGAGAGCTTTGGACAAGGTCATGTAGAGGGGATTGAAGGTGCAGTTACAAGTTCTGACAGGCGTGACAGAGGGCTTTGCAGGTGTTGATTGGGTTTGATGTTCTCTTATGGGTGTAGGATTGGAGCTGAAAGGGGTGTTTCTAGTACGACAGCCTTTTTTCCAGCTTGCCCCTTGATTCAGAATGCTCTTATCCTAAGTGGCAAAAGTGTCATCCACAGTCTTTGCAACAACTGTGAGCACTTGCTATTTGTTCAGTCCTTCGGCTTTTAAAGCGTCAACAGCCCACTGAAGATATTCATAGGGACCAATGCCTACCCCTACCTTGTTCTTTCCATTTGTCTCCACTTTGCCAAGGGATTGGCCTTCTTCTAATGCAGCCTGTCCCAAGATTAGCGAGCCTTTTGATGCTAAATTCCTGGTATGTGATGTGGTCGATGACGGAGCCAATATCCCAAAGGCTAGATTTGCCACAGTTCTCTGAAGATCTTCAATCATGCTCATTAGCTCAGAAGTAGTGAGTTCGCGAGTTTGAGATGATTGGGGTTCAAGTGCAACCATCATACATAAGTCTATGCTTTCTGGAATGAACACCTCAGGCTTGGGTAAATGGGCTAGGGTGATGTATATACTGGGGTTGTGGGTAGATGGCAGTGTATGGATTAGATTAAGATATAGAGGTAATAGGTTAAGGGTCGCCTGAGGTCCTTTTGGTGGAGCCATGATCTCTTCGTCAATAAGATCCTGAATCTTATAACGGAGGAGGATGCAACGGTTTGTATCATGACCGTGCTATTGATGATAGACACAATATTTAGCTGGGTCATATCTTGGTGGAAGAGGATTTGGAAGGGGTCGGGGTTCTAGGAGTTCTAAGTACCCTTTTTCTCGCAGCATTTTCAAAGCTTGAGAGAGACTCATGTAAAGATGATGGAAATTTCTGGCTTGGGACAGAGTTGAAGTGGTTAGTTTTTGGCCATTGAGGGGAGTGGTGACAGTGTTTACTTCTGAGCATTTCACAGCTGTGTTACCATTAGTAGTAGTATTGAAACTGTGAACAACATTCTTCTTCAAAGGCTCATTATCTTTACAAAGATCCCTTGTCTGATAGCATCTTCGATTTGAACCCCCATTTCATGAAGCTTTAGAAAGGTAAACAGAGGTAGAACGATCATCTTTTGCAGCAACTTGCCATGCAGATTCCGAACAATCATCATGATCTGATCTTTTTCGGAAGGCCTTGTAGTCATCATCAAGGCCTTTGCTCTTTATCTTGTCACGAACTCCGAGAAACCCTCCTTTAGCTCTTGGCAGGTGGCTTCAAGATCACAAGTTGTGACCTCAATCTGTGTGTTGTTGGAGTATTGAGCAATAAAGGCCTCAGTCATCTCTTTCCAGTTCTGTTTCATTGAGTCCTCCAATTTCGCATACTAGATTGCGGCTATTCCAGACATGGTTCGGCCGAATAGTGATAACTTTTGGGCTCGAGTCAAACCCATTGGCCTTAGAATATCAAAAAACAGATGCAAATGCACCATCGGATCTCCAGAGCCATTGAAATGGTCAATATGCGGCATCTTAAACCGCTCCGATAAGGTAACTGCAGATTCAGTTTACCCATCCTTTATATTTGATATAGAGTTGACCCCTTATGCCTTTTTGAACAGCTTTTCCAGCTTGTTGACTTTGAGTGTAGTTGGATCAACCTCAAATTCGAACAGTGTACGCCGAAGCTCTGGGAGTTTGTACTGGGATGGGTTCTGCCAAGACTGGGAAAACCGGAACATCCTCGGTTTGTGCATTAGCTGTGGAACCAGTCATAGGAATAGCCACGGTGGGTATATGTGATGCAAAGGCCGTTGCTGGCTGCGGTTGCTGTTGCTGTAGGCTGGTTATAACCTCGGCCTGACGGGCTGTAACGTCGGCTTAACGGACTGTGTCATGCTGGAGGGAGTCAACTTTTTGCTGCAGATGGAGTAACAATTCCTTCAAATTTGTTGAAGGCTGAGCCATGATAGGAGTAGATGCCCAGGATAAGATGAACAAAAGTAATCTAACTAGTGAATACAGAAACAATGGAATCGGTGAGCCCTGTCTAGCCCTTCTTCGCCTTGCCACCGGTGAAGGAAACACTGATTGCCCTTGAACTAAATTTCCATCCTGATGAAGTCTATCGACACGAGTCTAGAGTTCCTGGGGGATATTGGAGTCTTCTGAAGCTATGGTTCCAGGACTTCTTAGCAAAAGTGAAAACAGACAGCATCTCAGCTCAATTTCACTAGAACGGATATGATCACAATTGAATGATTGTGCTCTCTACTGAGTTCTGTCCCAAAACAGATACCAACTTGGCAACTGATATGCACATCCCTGTATAGTTTTACTGTAAAGCACATACGAGTTGAGTGAGAGCCAAAACACCCCTATGATGGGGTAGGGTTACCCTGTCCTAGTTTCGTCAGGAGCTAGGGTTTTCACTATGCATAACAAGTGGTTTCACACAATCCTGCATTCAGGTAAGCATCCTGTTCTAGTTTGGAACAGTCTCTATGGTTTCCGATATGCAACTAGGTCGATTGGTCAAAAAAGGCACCTCAGCAAGACTATCTAATATACCTCTCACACCTAACACCGAGAAGTGAAAGGAAGATCAAACAGTACAACGGTAGTCCAGATCCAAGGGTTATGTTCCCATCGTGGCAGAGCCAACAACCGTCAGCCCTTTGGCAAGCTTTTCCAAGCAAGCCTCCGGTAAACTGTTCAAGAATAGCAGATGGCAAACACAGTGACTTAGGCGCACCGATGCAAATGCAAATGCAAAGAAACACATAAGTGGAGATAAAAATTCATATCACGAGTTCGAGTTAAGTTCTCTAAATCCCCAGCGGAGTCGCCAGAAACTATAGCTCGTCTTTTTCGTGGCCCCTTTGGGAAACTCGAAAAGAAGCCCTACAGTTCGGACTCCCGTGGTTCTGAATCTGATCTCACAAGTGTAATGTGAAACTGATAAACACCAAAAAGTCCAAATCCGACAAATTATTTTGGAAAATTGATTTTGAATCAAAAAGTGCTAAAAGTGGATTGCTTTTCCAGATACAGAGTCGCTACCTAAATATTTTATTTTGGAAAAGTTTAGGAAACCCATGACTCGTGCGAAAGGCCACGTGTCCGTCATCACCAAAGTTGCCTTGGCTCGGAAACTTAGGTATGAGAGGGGAAGGTCATGAATTGAGCACCCCCGCTCAGCCGATCAAAGATTGGCCTTTACTAATCATGATATAATATGTTATAAACATTATGTGCTCTTATTCTGATTATCAGGCTAGCATTACTATGTAATGCGCACAATCAAGTATAGACTAGTTTGCTCAATTTGGAGCAATTCAACTCATGTCTATTTGTGAAAATGGTTCGAATTTGCCACCTCAAGTGGACTTAAAGTTTGCGGATTTGCCACCAAACATAGTGGGCTTAAAACATGATTTGCCACTTAACAAAATGGGCTTAAAACATTCATTTGTTGAATCGTTCTAATTCAAACAACAAGCCTTCATCCACAAACATTTAAGCAGTTTAGCATTTAAGCATATAGCTTCATGGCAAGCATGCTAATCATGGCAACATTCATACTTATGCTAGTATGCTAAAGCATAAAAACTCACCTAGTACTCCAAGTTAAGAAGATATGAGTTGGAAAAATATACATGATTCCTAACTATACAAGATGCCTAATGCAACATATGCAATAATGCAATTAATAGGCTCGGCTCCTAATATGGCATATGAAGCAATTTGAAAAACATGCGATTAAACACGTATTCAAAAAAGTATTGAAATGATAATACGGTTTGAATGATGCGCCAAGCCTCGGTGCATGCAATACGAATGAATAGATGCAAGCATAAGGTATGCTAATTTGAAACATGATGCTCCAAATCTAACCATCAGAAGCGGGTAAATAAAAGGGAGAAAGACGTGGGGTTAGAAAAACATATACACACGCACGTACACTTATTACAACATTACGCCCTCACAAAGGAGGATCCGAATGAAACTAGCTGAGCCACACTACTTAACTAATTGTTACAACACACTTAACTAATTAATCAATTAAACTAAGCTATTTAATTAATTAATTACACAATGTGAACTAATTAACTATATAAGCCAAATAGTTAAAACATTTGCATGAATTAGCTACAACTAATTAACTAAGCAAATTAACCAAATGGCCTCGGGAAAGGAGGGATGCATGCATGCTCGGTTTTTCATCGGAAAGGCCACTGTTTTGTTGTTGTAAGCCTTTATTGCACAGAAGCACTTACACTTTCTCCTTCTCCAGATCAACTCTGCTTTGCTTCAGAAACACTCTGCTGAATTTTCATTAGTGGCCGACAGTGGGGCCAGTCGGCCACTGCGGATAGTTGGTCGGCCAACAACGATAGCCGGTCGACTACTGATGGTGGCTTGGACTTCGTTGCTGCAACATAGACCAAACAAAGTAACACAGTGTACTGTTTGAAGGTTTATTTGTACTGTTACTCTTCTTATCATCAAACAAGTTCAAAGGAGTGATACTCTTGGCTCTCAAACCATCAACCAAGCAATTTCAATGCATGATGGCCAAAGAACCAAGTTTGTACAAGTTCGATAAATGCGCAAACAAGACTCAAATGCCATCACCCTATCATGCATGATCAAGGGCAATGGAGACCTAGGAAAGTGGCACATTTCATCACTATTGAGTATGAAATGTTCTATTTTCCTTATGTTCAAACTAACGTCAGATTTGAACACATGCAATGCAACACAAAGAAGTGCTTATTTTATCACTTTTACTTGCCAATTTTGTTTACACATTTTAGTTACCAAATCATTATTTAATCAATTTGTCCATTGGTGAGTGTCCTTTAAGATGGAAGAAGTGTCAACCAAGGGATAATGTAAGGCAAGAGAGAGATCATGCCATTGGTAATGAACCCTCAAAGAGGATTAAACCATTAAGCATAACCTCAATCTCAAGCTTGAAACAACCCTCAAAAGAAAATGAAAGAGTGAAGCAAAGAGGGAGGTTGTAAAGATTATAGTGCTGAAATGGAGTGAAAAACAACACCAAAAGATGCTATCAACTCAAATAAGAGGTGTCTAAGACCCTAAAACACCAACTTGTGAGGACTATTGTACTACAACCATGCAAAACAAGACCCAAATGAACTAACCAGCCCAAAACAAAGCTAAAGAAGGCTATTTCAGAGGCTAAAACATGCTGGACTTGAACTAAGTTAAGCTAGAAAAATATGGTAACACATAAAGCTAACTAGGTATGCAAACAAGACACAAGGAGAGAAGGCTAACCCTCGAAGTTTGGACTTCAAAATGAGTTTTTTACTACTGAAAAAACCTCTGAAATTCAGTGGTTAAATGGCCCAAAAAAGTTGGTTTGAAAGTGGTGAATAAAGGCACAAAAACTTTACAAACAAAGAAGCAAGAAGGGTGAACCACCCTTTAACTGAAAATAGCCTCAAACCAACACTTTTAGGTCACAAAAATAGAGTTTTTTACAGTTCAAAATCAGCCCAAAAACAATTGGAAAAGATGGGAAATCAAATATGCAAAACCAGCCCAAAAACAATTGGAAAAGATAGGAAATCAAATATGCAAAACAAGTGTAAAAGGGAAGTGTTATACCTCTTGAAGCCAAGGCACAAGTTAGGCAACAAAGCAAGCTACAACCACCTTCTAAAGCACAAAGAGGATCTCAAGAAACCTCCATCCAAAGAGAAGCAACTTTGATCAAGGATGTATAGGCAAAAGTGTAGGATTTGTGAGCAAATGTATATAAAATTGCAAGAGAGAGAGAGAAATCTAGAGAAAGGGAGATAATTTGATTCCAAATTTTCTAACCCTCAAAAATGGGGGAAGAACCCCCATATATATAGAAAAACATGCCACTAGCTTAGAAACATCCCACCATACACGTGTAGGGAGATCAGCTAAATGTGCCAACAGCTAGCATAGCTGTCAACAAAATATTTGGAAAAAGACACTCGTAGCCGACCGGCCACCACTGGTGGCAGACCGGCCACACCAATGGCCGACAACCATGAGCCATGGCTGACAGCCTATGGTGGTGGCCGACAGGTCACCACAAGTTCCAAGCTTGAAACAACAAGGTTTTAGTCCAAAACAAAGCACAAAATGGACAAGCTTTAAAGGCTTAAAGACAGGGCGTTCCACCGAGGACTTCGGGCACTCAAAGCGAACATATGCAATCGTAATCATTGAGTGCACAAGTGATGACGTCTAAGTCTTGAGGTCGGTCAAAAATGGAGTGTCTACAATAATGAAAGATTCAAGATTCAAGATTCAAAACTCTTTTCAAACATTGATGATGCATTTGGTTCATAGTTTGGGGTGGGAATTTTGAAACGAAAAAAGAAAATGTATGTGAAATTAGGTAAAATGTAATATAGTTATATTTCATCCACATTTTACATGTGACACCCCAAATGCTTAATTAATTTTAATTGCCCGTTAATACCAAATTAATAATAATAATAATGATAATAATAATAACAAATATATATAAATAAAATAATAGTAATATATTCAAGTTCATAGTTATATGTGTTAAAATGTAATCTAATTTCGCATTGATTTTACTAAAAATGTGATTAACATATTATTTAGGACTAAATCAAAACATCCATGGAAATATCATAATGTTTCAGGTTAAGAGGGAATTAGGGGAAAGATAAGCTAATTTGTGGAAACTCTAGGGTAAGCCACCTGTGTAGGTACAATTACATGGGGGATGAATCACTGCTTAGGTACAAGTAGGTAATCAGCAAAAGGAATAACAAAGGAGAGGAGCCGCGGAGATTTTGGAGAAATTAGAAGAAAAAAATAATAGGAATCTACATTAAGGTGAGTTATATTATATCTTGAGTAATCATAAAATTATTTTATACAAATTATGCTTTTTAAATTATATTATCATCACAATTATGTTATTCATTTTAGGATTTTTTATTGATAAATCTCATTTAGAAGTGTTCCAACCCAAGAAATCCATAAAGGAATTTTTTAACCCACTTAGTCCCATGTATTTATACTTTTATTTCATAAAGTCTATTTTTTTTTTATTTACATTATTTTCTTAGACTCTTATACCCTTACATTTAATATTGATATTTAATGTTGATATTTAATGTTGGGGGAGGAGAGAGAATGGAAAGGACCAAGGCATAGGAAATTTCATACACAAATTAAATAATATTGATATTATTATTTTATATTATTATATAATATGAATATATTTTTAATTGACAACACATTAAAAATAAAGTGAATATTCTCTCTCATCTGATGTGAATATATTTTTAATTGACAACACATTAAAAATAATGTGAACATTCTCTCTCATCTGATGTTAACGTTTACAACACATTTTCAAAAAATTCTCTCTCATCTAATGTAGTGATGTGAACGTTCACAATATGTGAACCTTCTTATTTTTAATTGATAACACATTAAAATAACGTTTATTATATTTTTAATTGACAACACATTCTTATTCACAACATGTGGTGATATGAACATTCACAACATGTGAACATTCTCTCTCATCTAATATAGTGATGTGAATGTTCACATTCGTATAGTTTAGTATGAATATTCACATCATGTAATTAACAATACAATGACAAAAATTCATGTCAAATTAATGTGAATATAATGATGTGAATATTCATTTCAATTACATGATGACAACACAATGACAAAAATTCATTTCAAATTAATATGAACTAGCATATCACCCGTGCTATGCACGGGTTGTATTTATAATTATCTATATATGTGAATTGCGATTTTTAAATGTCTTTTTATTTTTATTTTTAAATGTCTTCTTTTTTTTTTCTTTTTTATATTACATTAAAGTTTAATATTTTGATAATAATCATATGTGCTAGACTTTTCAAGGAATTTTTTTTATACTTGTTCTTAATGCATTAAAGTGTTATTATGAGGGATAATAATCATATATGTTAGACTTTTCAATAAATTCATGTGTTGGATTTTTCAAGGAATTTTTTTTTATGCTTGTTCTTAATGCATTAAAGTGTTATTATGAGGAATAATAATCTTATGTGTTGGACTTTTCAAGAAATTCATATGTGTTGGACTTTTCAAGGAATTTTTTTAATGTTTGTTCTTAATGCATTAAAGTGTTATTATGAGGGTAAAGCTTGAGGGTTGGGAGAATGTAGATACCCCATTTTTGACCGTCTTCAAGACTTGGATGTCATCGTTAGTGTACACGATAATTGTGATTGTTTGTGCTCTTTTTGGTGCTTGAAGTCCTCGGTGAAATGCCCTGTCTTTGAGCCTTCGAACCCTCATCCATTATGTGCCCTATTTTGAACCAACATCTTCTAGCCTATAACCGTTGGTGGCTGTCGGCCACCAATTGAGGCTGCTGGCCACCACTTGAGGCGGCCGGCCATCACTGGTGAACAACTGGCCACATTAGTGGCCTGCCGACCATTGATGACTTTTTTTGCAGATATTTTCTTGACAGTTGTTCCAACTATTGGCATAATCAGCTTAATCACCATACACGTGTATGGACTGATATAACTCAGCCAAAAGCTTGTTTTTCTATAAATATGGGGCCTTCTCCCCCATTGAAGAGGGTTAAAAATTTTGGAACAAAACTCTCTCTCTCTCTCTCTCTCTCTCTCTCTCTTGAACTTTTGTGCATACAAGTGTAGATACACTTCAAGTTTGCCTATCAACCCTTGATCAAACTTGACCACCTTTGAGCTGAGGTCCTTAGAAGCCTTCTTGGAGCTTTAGAAGGTATTTTTGACTTGACTTTGTGCCTAGAATTGTTGCTTGCTGCAAGAGGTATAGCACTCCCCTTTTACACTTATTTTGTATGCTTGTTTTTCCATCTTATTCAACTATTTTTGGCCTGATTTTGAACTGTAAAAAACTCTATTTTTGTGGCCTAAAGGTGGTGGTTTGAGGCCATTTTCAGTTAGGGGGTGTTCCACATTTTTTGCTTCTTTTCTTGTAAAGTTTTTGTGCCTTTGTTCATCACTTTCAAACCAACTTTTTTAGACCTTTTAACCACTGAATTTCAGGGGTTTTTCAGTGGTAAAAAACTCATTTTGAAGTCCAAGTTTGGAGGGGTTGGCCTCCCTTCCTTGTGTCTTGTTTGCATGCCTAGTTAGTTTCACATGTTAGCATGTTTTTCTAGCTTAACTTAGCTTGAGTCTAACATGTTTTTGCCTCTGAAATAACCTGCCTTAGCTCTGTTTTGGGTTGTTTGGGTCGATTGAGTCTTGTTTTGCATGGTTATAGTGTAATAGTCCTCATAAGTTAGTGTTCTAGGGTCTTAGACACCTCTTGTTTGAGTTGATAACATCTTTTGGTGTTGTTTTCCACTCCATTTCAGCACTATAAACTTTGCAACCTCCCTCTTTGCTTCACTCTTTCATTTGCTTTTGAGGGTCGTTTCAAGTTTGGGATCCTTTAAGCTTGAGATTGAGGTTATACTTAATGGTTTAATCCTCTTTGAGGGTTCATTATCAACGGCATGATCTCTCTCTTGCCTTACATGATCCCTTGGTTAACACTTCTTTCATCTTAGAGGATGCTCACCATAGGACAAATTGATTAAAGGATGATTTAGTAACTAAAATGTGTAAACAAAATTGGCAAGTAAAAGTGGCAAGATAAGCATTCTTTGTGTTGCATTGTATGTGTTCACATCGGATGTTAATTTGAACATAAGGAAAATGGGACATTTCATACTCAAAAGTGATGAAATGTGCCACTTTCCTTGGTCTCCGTTACCCTTGATCATACATGATAGGGTGATGGCACTTGAGTCTTGTTTTACACTTATTAAACTTGTACAATTTGGTCCCTTAGCCATCATGCATGGAAATTGCTTGATTGATGGTTTGAGGGCCAAAATGTATCACTCATTTGAGCTTATGTTGATGATAAGGGGTGATACATGGTACAAACAACCTGTGAGAATGCTTCTTCTTTGCCCTATTTTCTCTCTATTGCAGCAAGAAAATGAGCATCACTAGTGGCCGGCCGGCCACTGCTACTGGCCGGCAGGCCACCACTGTTGGACGGCACCTCTTGCTGGTGGCTGGCTGGCCACCAATGAAAATTTGGCAGAAAGCTTGTCAAGCAGAGCATAGTTGATCTGGAGAAGGAAAATCAGTGCATAGAGTGTGTAACAGAGGCAATTGGAAGCAAAGCAGCGGGCGTTCTTCGAGTGGAAACCAAGCATGCATTGGGCATCTCTCTCCTCCTGGGACTATTTGTTTAAATTGATTAGTTAGTTAGTTGTAGCTAAATAATTAATATTGTAATTATGTAAGTAGAATAGTTAATTAATTCATATTGTAATTAATTAGCTTAGTAATTAATTAGTTAAGTATTTAGCTAATTAGTTCGCTTTGTAATATTTAATTAACTTAGATAGTTAATTATTTAATTGTAATAATAATTAGCTTAGAATAGTTAGTTAATTCATTTCAAGTGTTGTAATAATTAGTTAAGTAGTGTAGCTTAGCTAGTTTCATTCGGACCCTCCTTCGCGAGAGCGTAATGTTGTAATAAGTGTGCGTGTGTGTGTGTATGTCTTCCAACCCTACGTCTTTCTCCTTTTTATTTACCCACTTTTGATGGTTAGATTAGGGACATATTTCGATTAACATACCTTATGCTTGCATCCATTCATTCGTATTGCATGCATCGAGGCTTGGCGCATCATTCAAACTACATTGCCATTTCAATATCTTATTTGAATATGTATTTACCCACATGTTATCAAATCGATTCATATGCCATATTAGTAGCCGAGCCTATTAATTGCATATTGCATGTATTACATTAAGCATTTTGCATAGTTAGAAATCATGCATATTTTTCTAACTCTCATGTTTTTTTAGCTTGGAGTACTAGGTGAGTTTTTATGCTTTAACATACTTGCATGAATGTGAATGTTGCCATGATTAGCATGCTTGCCATGAAGCTAAATGCTTACTTGTTTAATTGCATGAATGCCTGTGGATGGATGAAGGCTTGTTGTTTGAATTGGAACGATTCAACGAATGTATGTTTTAAGCCCACTTTGTTGAGTGGCAAATCATGTTTTAAGCCCACTATATTTGGTGGCAAATCCACAACTTTAAGCCCACTTAAGGTGGCAAATTCAAACCATTTTTATGAACAAACATGAGTTGAATTGTTCTAAGTTGAGCATACTAGTCTATACTTGATTGTACGCATCACATAGTAAAGCTAGCTTAATAACCGGAACAAGAGCTCATAATGTTGATAAAAATCATATCATGATTAGTAGAGGCCGATCTTTGATCGGGCAAGCGGGGGTGCTCAATTCATGACATTCCCCTCTCGTACCTAAGTTCCCGAGCCGAGGCAACTTTGGTAATGAAGGACATGTGGCCTTTGGCACGAGTTATGGGTTTTCTAAATTTCTCCAAAATAAAATATTTAGGTGGCGACTCTATATCTGGCAAAGCAATCCAATTTTGGCACTTTTTGATTCAAAATTAATTTTCCAAAACGATTTACCGGATTTGGACTCTTTGGTGTTTATCAGTTTCATATTGCACATGTGAGATTAGATTCAGAACAACGGGAGTCCAAACTATAGGGCTTTCTTTTCAACCTTCCGAAAGGGGGCGTGAAAAAGCCGAGCTACAAAAAAGTTAATAAATGCTAAGATTCATTTTTTTTTTTAAATCAAAAAATTAAGAAATTTAGATTGGGATATTGAAGCTCCCACAAGGCTTGGGGGTTAGAAACCCCCTTTTTCTTATATAATATATACTAGCATATCACCCGTACTATGCACGGGTTGTGTTTCACCACTTAGTCTTCTTTTTTTTTAAATGTCTTTTTTTTTTATATATTATATTAAAGTTTAATATTTTGATAATAATCATATGTGTTGGACTTTTCAAGGAAATTTTTCTATGCTTCTTAATGCATTAAAGTGTTATTATGAGGGATAATAATCATATGTGTTGGACTTTTTAAGGAATTTTTTTAATGCTTGTTCTTAATGCATTAAAGTGTTATTATGAGAGATAATAATTATATATGTTGGACTTTTCAATGAATTCATATGTGTTGGACTTTTCAAGGAATTTTTTTTATGCTTGTTCTTAATGTATTAAAGTGTTATTATGAGGGATAATAATCATATATGTTGGACTTTTCAAGGAATTCATATGTGTTGAACTTCTCAAGGAATTTTTTTTTATGCTTATTCTTAATGCATTAAAGTGTTATTATGAGGGTAAGGCTTGGGGGTTGGGAGAAGTTCATAAATGCTAAAGTTTTTTTTTTTATTTTTTTGAATAAAAAAATCAAGAAATTTAGATTAGGATATTGGAGCTCCCACAAGGCTTGGGGGTTAGAAACCCCTTTTTCCTTATATAATATATAGATAGATAGATATAATGATAGTCAACATCTTGATGCATGGGAACTACCAAAACATAATGGCAATCAACATTAATAGGGGTAAGGAGAGATTGATGGTGTTCTGGTCTTCTTACCTCAAATAGGATTTAATGGAATAATCAAAGACAATATGGATTGGATGGAATAAAACTTTTAGAAAGAGGATTTACCAAAAAAGCTTCCTTTATTTTATAAACCTTATTTGCTTAAAAATGGAAACCCATTGATATAACTATTTATTAAATGCGTTTTTGAATAATTATTTTGTAAGCACCACCACGGAGGTCCTACGCCTTGAGGACTTAAATAACCATTGGCCCTATGATTAGTCACTTTAATGACGGTCCCATGTCTTGGGAGACTTAAATAATCATGAGCCCTCTGATTAGTCACTTTGTGACCCTCCGTCTGTCATGGATCAATTGACCCTTTATTCTATTCTGTACCTTGGTTGTGGTTATTTTGCTTATATGATTTTTGTACTATATGTCTGTTATTTAAAATAATTGATTTATTCAAACCAAACGATTCACTGTTTAGCCTAAATAATTATCCATGGTGATTTGTGTACACTTATGCTCTTAGTATAATATTCCTCACTCTATCATATGCTTATAGTTGCTAAACCCCTTTCAGATTAAGAAACTTAAGGAGTAAATGTTTTACCCCATTAATCAAGACCCAGACTTGAGACAAATATATGTTTTTTTTTTCCCTTTTCTTTTTCATGTTATTTGTAATTATTAATTAAGTCATGTTACATAAATAATAATTTCCATGTACGCTTTGGATATTTATGCACCTTTTTATTCCACTGCATTATCTAAATGGTTTAACCTAAAAATATGCCTTTGAAATTTTAGAATTAGCTAGTTGTGAATCCCGTCCTAAGCAACCGGGATTGGGTCATGACAAACGTGGTATCAGAGTAATGGTAATAAATAAATAAATAAATAAATAAAAATATGAGACATGCGTACCATTAGAAAATAGGATACGGAAAATTTTAGTTTGTGTGATATATTAGCCATTATGGGTATGATATCTTATTAGTTCCATAGTTGAGCTTGGGCATCCTGTAGTGTAGGAAATATTGGAACTCAATTTCGGTAATTCTCTTTGGTACGGGCTCGATCCACCAGAGTTCAAGAGGATTTCTAAGAAAAACAATTATGTCCCAGATCTGCCAGAAAGAATGAAGGATTCTGAAGACATAGTTAAACATGCGAACCTGACCCTTAACCGACTGATGGGTAGACCGATATACTTGCGGGTGGTCCCAACGAAGGTAGAACTACTATGGTAGAGGATCGGTGGCGACCGTACACTAGATAAATTTCTTGGACCAACGAGAGTGGTAGGCATGACCTCAGGCGTAGGATACCCCAGCTTCTTGGTAGTGCCCTTACCCCCAAAGTTTATGGTCTGAAGAGGGAATGTTTTTTAAGTGACCACCTGTAAGTAAGAATCCCTTGCCTTCAAAACATTGTTAATGTCCAAACAATCGATTTTGATGATTTTATGACATATGTAGAGGTGCCAGTACGCACCACAGGACGCCAGTTATAGGATTACGAAGCAGGCATTCCTATCTACTAGGTGGAGGTAGTTTGGTTATGTTTTGGTATTGAGCTAAGTGGTTAGGAGTTTAAGCACCATATGTAGCTGCAATTTCCGTGGTTGTTTTCAAATAAAATCTCAAGAGTACGGGGGGGTTTTTTTTTTTTTCTTTGTGTGTTCTTCTTTTTCTTTTTGATGTATAGTGAGCTAATCATGACCTAGTTGTAATCCGTTTTGCCATAGGGGGGATTAGACGCTAACTAGACGTAACTGTTAACTCGTAGAGACGAGCAATGTACCAACACCATTATACATAAATAAAATCGGTGTTTTTGTGAATAGTATGTATAATGTTTTGTGAATTATGTTAGGTGTGTGATGATTAACAATTGTTATGTACAAATAAAAATTATGCACCACTTTCATTAAAACTGTTACTTTATAGTTATGGCTAACGATGGAAATGGTACCGGAGTGTCGTCTAGCGAAGTCGATCCAATGGAATAAATCGTAGAAAGGATTTTCAGTAGTTTCTTGCAAGCCTTGCAAAACAATATAACCAGTGGAACACTAGAACATCGTGAAGGGCTAACTACAATTAAATAGTTCCAAGACCTGAAACATTCTACATTCACAAGGGACTCGAACCCATTGCTAGTTGAGCTTGGTTAAAGAAATGAAGAAGATTTTTTGTGCCCTACTCTACACAAAAGAACAAAAAATGTCATTCGCCACCTTCACTCTTAAACAGGATGCGCAAGAATGGTGGCTTCTCACCTTAGAAAAGGAAGAGATCGTGACTTGGGCTACATTTCTAGAAGTATTTTTTGAAAAGTATTTTCCAAAATCACTGCGGGAGCAGAAGGCGTCGAAGTTCCTACACTTGAAGTAAGGAACGATGTCAGTAATAGAATATGAAAGTAAGTTCATCCAACTGGCACAGTTTGCAACATATGTTATTCTAACAAAAGCCCAAAAAAGCTAGGAAGTTTGAAACAGGATTGGATGCTAAAATCAAAAATAAGATTGAGGTTTTGAAACTACCAACCTATGTGGATGTGGTAGATCGGGCATACATCGTTAAGAAAGGAATTAAAACCTCACATTCGAGCGGAATAGGTCAAAAGAAGTGATTTTGGGAACCAGTCGAAGGATCTAGGTCAGCACCACCAAAGAAAATGAATACCGAACCTATTGGCTCAACTAGTTCTGTCAATCAAAGCTCTACAATCCCTAGGGGTAATACCATTCCGAATTGTCCAAATTGTGGGAAAGCTTATCAAGGACAGTGCTATCAGGCAATGAGAGCATGCTATAGATGTAGCCAAGTTGGTCATTTGGTGAAAAATTGTTCAAAATTCACCAACTCTGTGATGTGTACTCTTGAACCAATTCAGAAACCAAGAGTCATAGGAGGGAGGAAAGAATAGAAACGCCAAGGAAGAGCTTTTGCTTTCATACCTGGAAACCCTGATGCTACTGAGAATGTTGTGTCAAGTACACTTTCTATATGTGGTCATTCAGTTCATATTCTCATTGATTCTGGATCAACTCATTCTTTTGTTTCTCCACATTTTACTTCTAATTGACATTAACATCTGAACACCCTTGGGATATGCATTATCTATGTCTTTTCAATCTGGTGGTTCTGAACTTATTACAAAAGTATACAAATCCTGTGCTATATCTCTAAAAGATGAAACCTTGTATGTGGATCTAATTTCACTTTGCATCCGTAGTTTTGATATAATCTTAAAAATGGATTGGCTTGCTGCCAACCATGCCTCCATTAACTATACAACCAAAAAAGTCTTTCTCCGGTTACCCGACCAACGTGAGCTTGTCTTTGAAGGAACCAAAGTTTCTACCCCTTCATGTTTAATATCCTCTATGACAGCCCAACGACTTTTGAGAAAAGGTTGTTGTAGTTATATTTGTTATGTGATCAACACTCAACAAGTAAACCCAACACTCGATTCAATACCCATAGTTTGGGAATTTCCTGATGTCTTTCCTGAAGACTTACCGGGTAATTTACTTGACCAAGAAGTCGAGTTCACCATTGAAACCCAACCCGGTACACAACCGATATCAAAAACCCCTTATCACATGTCGATTGTGGAATTGAAAGAATTGAAAATGCAACTCCAGGAATTGTTTGACAAGGGCTTCATATGACGAAGTACCTCACCATGGAGAGCTCCAGTACTATTCGTAAAGAAAAAGAATGGTACAGTGAGATTATATACTGATTATCGAGAATTGAACAAGGTTACCATCAACAATCGGTATCCTTTGCCACAAATTGATGACTTATTTGATCAACTTCAAGGCGCTCAACTATTTTTGAAGATCGACTTGAGGTATGGCTACTATCAAGTGAAGGTCGAAGCCGGAAACATTGAGAAAACTACCTTCAGAACACATTATGGACACTGTGAGTTTCTTGTCATGCCATTTGGCATCATAAACGCTCCAACAGCCTTTCTGGACCTCATGAATCGAGTGTTCAAACCCTATCTCAATGAGTTCGTTATTGTCTTTATTGATGACATTCTCGTATACTCTAAAACATCAGAAGACCAGAAACAACACTTACGATTAGTTCTGCAAACACTACGTGATCACAAATTTTATGCCAAGTTAAAGAAATAAGAATTCTGGATCACTAGTGTACACTTCCTCGGCTACATCATTGACAAGAACGGCATCTTTGCCGATCCACAAAAGGTTGCAGTTATATAGATTGGCTGCGACCTACTAATGTATCTGAAGTTCAGAGTTTCTTGGGATTGGCAAGATATTACCGACATTTTGTTCAAGATTTCTCAAAGATTACGTCACCATTGACTCAACTGACCCAAAAAACATACCGTTCGAATGGACCGATAAACGAGAATGTTGCTTCTAGGAGTTAAAAACTAGACTTATGACAGCTCCCATATTTGTACTCCCTACTGGAATGAATGGATTTGTAATCTATAGTGATGCCTCATATAATAGACTGGGTTGTATACTTATGCAAGATGGAAAGGTTATTGCATACGTATAGACACCCCATTTTGACCGGCCTTAAGACTTGGGCATTTTCTTTTGATTACTCGATGATGAAAACAAGTGTTTCTCACAAAATTCTCAATAAGAAAGATGGATTTTGTGCTTCATTCCCAACCTTAAGGCTGTTTTGGCCAAGTGTTTTAGACCTGTTCAAAACTCTATTTTAAAATATTCCTTTTATGTATAGTTCCAATAATCTGTTGAAAAATCCTGTTTTTCGTAAGAAAAAGAAAGAAAAAAAATTCAGTGCATAATGTCGGCCGTCCAAATAGTGCCTGGTAAACAGTGCAACCGGCTAAGTTTCCTAAGAGCAGTGCAGTTTTGGCAGGATTCTTGTTGAAAACGTGTGAGTTATGCCATTTCAAATCTTTTGTTAATATATTCATGTAAGAGGTACACACCCACCCCCTCCATTGTCAAAAGGGAGTTTGTACTCTTCCCAAAAGATGGCATCCATTTTCAACCACCCTTGTCATCCCATCAACCTTGTCTCCTATCTTGTCTCCCACCTCCTTGATTGAGCATGCATTCATTATCCATATGGAGAGATAGAGAGGATCAAAAGGGGAAAAAAGAGATGATTGAATTAAGTGAAGAGAGTTGGAGAGGAAAAGAGAAAATATTGAGAGTTAGCCAAAAACACCCCCATATACACTGATATTTCATGTTTTTATATACGAAAATCATCCCAAGAATTCCATTAGAACGATATTCTTGAGCCTTAATCCAAAAGAGAGTGAGTGTTCTTGAAAAGAGAGAAAAACAGAGAGTTGGAATAACCCCCTCCCCCCCCCCCTCTCCACACGCACACTGTTAAATAGCCCAAAAACACCATTCAAATAAGAATTTTGAATTTTTGAACTGAGGATTGAGAACACACTTCCTAAACTTGAGAGTGATCAAAAGGAAGTTTAAAAACCAAATCCTTCCTTGGAAGATAAATTTTGCCCACTTTTCATTTTCTTTTACTTTCTTGCTTTTTCTTTCTTATATTGTTTTTCATGCTTCAATTTCGTGTTATAAATAAATTATAAGCTAACTGGAAGTGGTTAGTTGAGCCACTTGCATATTTTTTTTGTTTGTTTTTCTAATGTTTGAGCAAAATAGAGTTTTCGACTTAGCCTGATTGGCTAGCAGGCCAATTTATTGGCTGGCATCTTTTTAGCCAGGCAACCAACTTTTTCGCCAACCAGCTTATCTTTTGACCGGCTAGCCAGTTTCCTTCTAGACAGAACCCAGCAACCTCTAGTGATGAGCAAAACAATTCACGATGGTCTCCGAGACTCGCTACAGCTTCTGTTTTTCATTGTTTTTCTTTTAATTAGAGAGTGTTTGCGAGGATTTAATTTTGTTGTAATTATTTTCCTCTCTCCCCCCTATTCGAATTTGTAATATTTCAAAGTTGTAATAATTTCCTGCCCCACTTCTTTCTATCTCGTTCTTTATTTTTCTTTCCATATTCTATAAATATGCATGTTATTTTGCTTATCATCATATCCACGCCTTGCATACATGTCGTATGCCTTAAGATCCGGCTAAATTTCCATATGCGGGTTTAATCGCTTATTATGTGATTTTGTGCGCTACCTCATGTCTTGAGATGATTCATATGTCATATATTAGAAGCCGAATCTATAGTTTCATTTCATGAGTGAATTGCATTAAGATCTTGTATATAGGATCATGCATGTTTTTACTAACTTTACTTTGTACCTATTTGCGGGACGTCAGTAAATATGTAAGTTTTTATGCTTTAGCATCCCGCCTGTATGTGATTTTCTTACTATGTTTAGCATCTTACAATATGTCTATATGCTTATTTGATATAACTCTATGCATACCAGTGGGTAAAGGTTGTGTTATTTAATTTGGAAAAAAAAATGATTTTCATGATTGCACTATTCAAAACATTTTCAAGATAATGAAATCAAGCTGTTTCAAAATGGACGACACAGTCTATATTCGTTTGCTTCACATAGTAAATTTTAGGATTTAATAAATAATTGGTATCATACATATAAAGTTAATAAAAATCATATCATGGCTTAGTAAAGACCGATCTTTTGATCGAGTGAGTGGGGGTGCTCAATTAATGACTTTCCTTCTTCATATCTAAGGTTTTGAGCCAAGCATCCTTGGTTACAACGAACAGTGACCTTAGCACGAATCACAGGTTTCCTAATTTTCCCAAAAATATTAGGTGGCAACTCTGAGATCTGATGACGCAGTTCATTTATAACAAATATTTTTGCAATAAAAATAGATTTTCTATAAAGTTTCCAAATATGGATTCTCATCTATGTTTCACATTGCACTCGTGGGACTAGATCGAAGATACTGAGGGTCCAAACTGTTTAACACTCGCAGGTACCCCTTAAGCGATGTTACAGTATGCCTTATGTCAACTAAAAACTCACAAGAAGAACTACCTAACTCATGATTTGGAGTTGACTGCGGTAATTTTCACTTTTAAAATTTGGTGTCATTACCTCTGTGGAGTTACATGCGAAATTTGCACCGACCACAAGAGTGTTAAATATTTATTTACATAGAAGGAACTGAACATGAGGCAATGTTGGTGGTTAGAGTTTATGAAAGATTATGATATGAAAATTCAACACCACCCAGGCAAGGCTAACGTGGTAGCAAATGCGTTGAGTCGAAAGGCCACCCAAAGTTTGGCATACGTCCTCACTGACAAGAAATCACTTATTGGAGACTTGAAAAAACTAAACTTGGAGTTGGTTCCAGACAAGGTTGATGGATTTCTCGCTAATATAGTCATGGAACCTTCGATAATAAATGAAATTAAGGTATGTCAACGTGAGAACAAACTTTTGAAGAAAAAGTATGATGAGCAAGGGAGTATGCTCAATTTCGATTTCACCATAGACAATGGGATACTAGAGTTTTGAAACCGAATTTGTATACCTAACATTGTTCAAGGTTCGAAGCTCATCCTAGAAATACAAAAATGTACCATGATTTGAAAGAACATTATTGGTGGACGAGGATGAAAAGAGACATAGCAAGCCATCCAAATGTTTCCAATGACAACAAGTTAAGGCAGCGCATCAGAGCCCTGCATGACTGCTACAATCACTCCCTATTCCTGAATGGAAATGGGAACATATTACCATAGATTTCGTTATTGGATTACCACAGTCAGCCTCAAATAACGATGCAATATGGGTTATAGTAGATCGATTAACAAAATTAGTACATTTTCTACTTGTTAGAGTCACGTACTCTCTTAACAAATTTGCCACTTTATATATCAAGGAAATCATTCGATTGCATGGCACTTCGGTATCAATTGTATTGAATTGAGACCCTCGTTTTGTATCTCAATTATGGAACAAGTTACATGCAGCTTTGGGAACAATACTAAAGTTTAGCACCGCTTATCCTCCACAAACCGGTGGACAGTTCGAAAGAACAATTCAAATATTGGAGGACATGTTGTGAGTATGCGTATTAGACCTTAAGGGTAATTGGGATGAGCATCTGCCATTAGTACAATTCACTTATAACAACAGTTGCCAAGCAAGCATTAAGATGGCACCGTATAAAGCATTGTATGAGAGAAAATGTCGATCGCTTATATGTTGGACAGAGGTAGGAGACATAAAGTAATTGGGTTCAGAAATTCTGTAGATAACTAGTGACAAAATTCAACTCATCCAACAGCGAATTCACACTACTTAGAGCTACTAGAAAAGCTATGTAGATACACGGAGACGGGATTTGGAGTTTCAAGTAGGAGAGCATGTTTTCTTAAAAGTCTCACCAATAAGGGGAGTCATTCGATTTGGAAAATGAGGAAAATTGAACCCACATTACATCGGGCCATTTGAAATATTGGAAAGGATTGGCCCTGTAGCATACCGTCTTACCCTTCCACCAAAATTGTCTAATGTTTAGAATGTATTTCATGTGTCGATGCTCCGACGATATCTTCGATATTCAGAATATGTCATTAAAAACGAAGACCTAGAAGTTCAAGACGATATCTCTTATGAAGAGCAACTGGTACAGATCCTTGATGTCATGATCAGATTCTCCGAAACAATACTATATCTCTTGTAAAAGTTCTAGAGCGAAATCATCGTGTCGAAGAAGCTACGTGGGAAACAGAGAATTAAATGCGAACTCGATATCCATATCTTTTCGAAAACTAAGATACGACAAGTTTGAGGACAAACTTCTATTTAGGAGGGGAGAAATGTGACACCTCAAATGTTTAATTAATTTTAACACTGAGTTAATACGAAATAAATAATAATAATAATAATAATATATATATATATATATAATAGTAATATATTCAAGTTCATAGTTATATGTGCTAAAATGTAATCTAATTTGACATTGATTTTATCAAAGATGTGATTAATATATTGTTTAGGACCAAATCAAAACAATCATAGAAATATCATAATGTTTGGGGGTGTCAAGAGGGAATTAGGGGAAAGGTAAGCTAATTTGTGGAAGCTTCAGGTAAGCCACCTGTGTAGGTATAATTACATGGGTGGGGGGAATTGGATAGAAAGCTTAGGCAATCAAGGTAATCAGCTGAAGGAATAACAAAGGAGATGAGCCGCGGAGATCGGAGAAATTAAGAAGAAAATAGTAAGAATGCACATTAAAAGTGAGTTATATTATATTTGAAGTAGTTATAAATTTTTTTTATTATGTTTTGAATTATTTTATGCAAATCATACTTTCTAAATTATATTAACATCACAATTATGTTATTTATTTTATGAACCCTATTATCTTAAAAATGGAAACACATATATATAACTGTTTATTAAATGTTTTTTTAAATAATTATTTTGCAAGTATCACCACACAGGTCCCATGTCTTGGGAGACGTAAATGGTCATTGACCATCTGATTAGTCACTTTAGTGATCCTCTGAAAGTCTCATATCTTGGGGGACATAAATAATCATTGGCCTTTTGATTAGTTATTTTGTAACCCTCCGTCTGTCATGGATCCATTGACCTTATATTCTACTATGTACCATAGTTATGGTTATTTTGCTTATATGAATTTTGTCGTATAAGTTTGTTATTTAAAATAATTGATTTATTCAAACCAAACTATTCACTGTTTAACCTAAATAATTATCAATAGTGATTTTGTACTCTTATACTCTTCGTATAATATTCATTACTCTGTCATGTGCTTATAATTGTTAAATCTTTTTCAGGTGAAGAAACTTAAAGAGTAATTATTTTACTCCTTTAATCAAGACCCAAACTTGAGACAAACATCTTTTTTTTTTTTTTTCTTTTTTTTTTTGTGTTATTTGTAATTATTAATTAACTCATGTTACATAAATAATAATTCTCATGTACGTTTTGGATATTTATGCACCCTTTATTCCGCTGCATTTTCGTAATGGTTCAATCTAAAATTATGCCTTTTGGAAATTTTAGAAATTAGCTAGATGCGAATCCCTCCCTAAGCAACCGACGTTGGGTAGTGACATTACCTATCTTTATCATTTTTCTTTCCAAATTCCTAACCAAATTCATGAATCAAACATAATATAAAGTTGGATACTCATTTTCCATACTAAAAATTTTAAATTAATATTACTTTTTAAAGTTGTGTATCACAAACTCTTATCATACATGTCTCTTCATATAATAATGATTAAAATTTGCTTTTGTTTTTGTCTCAAAGATTAGTGATACAGATAAAGTCAAAGAAAATGTATAAGCTTTAAAGTTTTAACGTAAAAATTTTATATTAGAATTTGTTGAAATGTAATTCTTTTAATATTTATAAGAATTTTTTATTGATTGATAAAAATCATGGTAAATATTAAGATTATTTTTTTATAATATTGAGTTATTAAAATATGATGTATTATAGGCTTAAACAAATAATTGCATGAAAAAAATCGATTCAAACTAAATTTTCTAAGGTCATTTTTAATATTTAGGCACTATTTGACATCCCTGATATTAGCACACTTTTTTTATCTTTTTTTTTTTTTTTTTTTGAGACACCACATCTCTATTTTTTTGTAAAAAGTCAAAAAAAATATACTTATTTAGGTCATTCAAAATACTCTCTTAATCCAATATTGGAACCTTCAAACTGGCTCATGCCGGTCACAAACCGATATAGATAATTTTAAATGATTAAGACAATTTTTAATAATTGTGTGAAGGTCACATTGACATAAATATTAAGTCGACTAGCTTTTAAATCATTTATAATAAACACCATAAGTCAATTCTAATCCATTTTCACATAAGAGTTATGACATAAGACAATTTATAATTTTGAGTTGTCATTTGGCTAAGGCTTTTTTTAGTTGATTTTTTTGAATTGGGACTTTTTTAGTTTGAGACTAAAAAGTTTGTTTGGGTTGACTTTTTTTACTTTTGTCAGAGAAAAAAATGAAATGATTATAGTTTGGATATAACATTTTATCTTATTGACTTATTTAGCCTATTTTTTCTTTCGTGCTTATTTAGAGAAAAAAAAAAAATCAAACCAAATGAAGCCTAGGTAGACAAATTTTTAGGCTTTACAAAATAAGAAAAAAATTAATATATTAACAAATGCAATTTACTACTATCATAGAATAAATAAAAATTATGAAAGTTATAAAACGAAATGTATTTATATTTTATGATAAATATAATTTTGTAATTTATTCTTTAATTTTTATCAATTAAATAATGACATGCAGTTTTTTATTAAAAACTTAAAACACAAAATTAATGACATCAAAATAAAAATCCTCTCTTCTATGTAACTCTTATAAAAATAATAAAATTTAAAAAATTATAAATAATTCTTATTATATATTTTAAATAAATTTTATATTATTATTAATTTAAAAATTAAATTTTGATTATTTATTTATATATGTGCATTGCACGATTGATATACTAATCTATATATATATATATATATTATATAAGAAAAAAGAGGTTTCTAACCCACAAGTCTTGTGAGAGCTTTAATATCCCAATCTTAATTTTTTAATTTTTTGATTTAAAAAAAAACTGAGTATTTATTGACTTAACAGACAAGCCTTTTTAATTTCTCTTATAGCTACTGCTGCACCATTTTCAACTTTTCTCATATACTATGGTTAGTTATCGGATTATTAAAATATTTTTATAAAAAATCTAAAAAAAAATAATTTGCATATTAAAAAAATATTTAAGACAAAGATAAATTCTTATTAAATCTATCTATCTATCTATTATATAAGTAAAAAGGGCTTTCTAACCATAAGTTTTGTGGGGAGTTCCAATATTTCAAACTAAAAATAATTAAAAAAAAAAATCCTCTATAGCTCTCATTCAAGCCACATAATAATAATAATAATAATAATAATAATAATAATAATTAATTAATTAATTAATATCTCTTAATTTATGAATTTCAAATGGAAATTATATCAAATATATAAAATAAAAAATAGAAAGTATACTAATCCATTTCAAAATTCAAATTTGAGGGACACTAAATATGGAAAGTATTCTATTAATTTAAATTTAAAATTATAATGATTTATCCCATATTATATAAGTTTTAAATAATGATCTATTCCATGATTTATCTATAAATCTATATACTATTATAATTGCAAAATATTGTCATTTCATTAAGGTTGAAAGTTGTAATTATTTTTTCTTATTTTTTTATTTTGTTTAATTTTTTGTTAACATGTGTTACAATATGATTGGTTTATAAATTAATTTTATATTCTTAAAATAAAATATCAAATTTGGATTCTTACTTAAATTATGTTACTATAATTGGAATGAAATCAATATTCATTCCTTAAATTTTGCATCATTTATTAAATTATAAAATAAAATTTCAAATTTAAATTCTTCTTCAAATTATATTAGTACAATTAGCATGAGATCAATATTCATGTGTCATAATAACATGTCATAATATTATTGATTTAAATATAATTTGTTTTAAATACATGTGTTCAAATTTTTAATCGCTATTAATTTTTTTTCTTTTTTCGTTTTAAATTTTATATAAAAAAAATTATATCCTTCTGAACTATAAGTACTTGAACAATAATATTTTTTAGTATAATTTTTTTTTTTTTAACAAAAGAACAAAACATAACTTTTTTAAACGTTAATTTTATTTTATTTTTTTTATTAAAAGTGATAGTTCATTAAAAAAAATTATTAAAAAAAAAAAGAGGATTATAGGTGATAATTTATTATTCATCTAGAATTATTTTTTAGATTAAATGAAAATATCATATTAAATTTTCTTCTTACTTGTTTTTTATTCAAATACTTTTATTTTGTAAGAAATTTGTTTTGATTATATTTAATATTTTATTGTAATTTTTAAATTAAAAAGAATTTCTAAAAAATAATATTTAAACTATTTATGTCATTATAAATTGTTTTAATATCAACTTAGTAGTAGTTTGGGAAGTGCTAAATAAGTATATTTTTTTACTTGTTACGAAAATATGTTCAGAAAAGTAAAGATGTGATATGACCCAAAAAATATAATAAGTATATGTGGAGAAGTGGTTTGAAAATACTTTTCTAATCTTGGGGGACGTTATTGATCCTCTGCTAGTCACTTGAAAAGGAATAAACACTCCGGTCGGGGGTGCCGGAATTACCACTCCGACGGGCAAGTCAATCTTTACACTCAGGATTACTTGTATTCTAAGTTAAGCACAATAGTTCTCACATACCTTTCTTTGACTGTTATTCCTTTATTTATACTCGTCTCTAAGGCCTCGGGACCTGGTCCACTTTTCGCTCACTATTTGCTTATTTATTCGGCCCCATAGTTCAATAATTACTCAGCCTATTTCTTGTATTCGACCTCATAATAGGGCATGTTAGAGCTGAGTAATGTCTATCTTCTAAAGCGTACGCTTCTGATTCTGCTAATTATTTGGCTCCCACAATTGCCTCCCAAACTCTCCATTGACGGCAGTTAATGGGTGTGTTTGGTTTCGAATTCGAAAAGTCAAGAGAAACATAAATTAGGCGACTTCACCTATTCCAATGTGAATGTCAGAACACACGCCTTTCGGTCATCATTATACGTTCCCGCCTCATTCGTGCATCTTTTGCATTTATTATGATTTGAAACTTCAGTCTCTTCGAATGCATACTTTTGAATATTTAAGCCTCCTGGATTGCCAGCCGGAATCCCTCCTCTATTTCGCGTCTTCTGCAACTTCTTCCCGTCTCTCCTTGTCTCATTTGCCTCTCGTATGTTTTCTTCTCTTCTCTTTGTAATCTTATTTTCCATGTTCATTTTTTTATTTAGAATACCTCTGAGCCCTTACTAGAAATGGCTAAGCATTTGAAGGACATCCTTTCCGAGGGTCGTATTTCTAGGTTCCGGCGACATTTTTCTATCCCTGATGATGGCCATATATCTCTTGTAACGGACAACACCCTTGATATGGAGAGGGAGGACCAAAATACCATCGTCTTTCCTCTCCTATCCATTACGGAGGGCGAGGTTCGCTTTCCCCTACACCCATTTCTTAGGGCCGTCCTCCGCCATTGGGGTCTGATTCCTTCCCAACCCAATGTGAATTTCTTTCGAATCATAATGGGAATCGTAGAATTGAACTGGCGACTTAGGATCAATCTTGGCATTCTGGCGATTCGGCACTGCTATGCTTTAGCCAAATCCTCCGGTTAGCTCGGACGCTACTTTCTCAGGGCCAAGGACACCGACCATCACTTGATAACCATGCTTGCCAGTTCCGGCAAACGAGTTGACGATGTAATGGTCAATGTCCGAGGCAACTGGAAATTCGGCGAGGGCGAAGATCGCCTAGACCCTGTTCCCAGAAAGAGGGGCGAACCAGGTTGCCGTGTAACTCCTTGTGTTTATTGATCTTTCTTTCATTCGGCTTTTTCTTCAAGTCTAATCCTTTGTTTTTGCAGGCAATAAGTTGAAGAAGATTCAAACCTCGGCTGACGACGTAGTCCTTGCGGAGATTAAGACTGCACTCAAGTATTTTGGCCGTCCAAACGTACAGAAGTAAGGGAGAGCCACCCATATACTTCTACGGTACGAGCCTACTTATACTACGTTCTCGGCCGTGGACGACATTCTGATCCCATTCGGCGAACACCACCTTACGGCTCTTATCTTCCCCAGCTTCAAGACCCTTAGGCAAATTGGTTTCGAAGCCTCTGATTCGGAGCAAGACGTAGAGACGGTGGTCGAGGTAGTTACCGAACCAACGAGAGAGTTCGCTGCGGAGGCTGAAGAGGTCGACGAGGCTCTAAACTTAGCGTATGAGGCAGCCGGTCTTAACCAGCCTGACTCACCGTCCACTTCTGGTTGGGCGGAGTTTTCCTTAAGAGATAGTTTTACAGATTTGGGAGATCTACCCGGCGATTTTTCTGAAGGTATGGCTGGGGAAAATCTAACGCAAACGGCGCAAAAAAGAAATGCCGAACGCATGGCCACGCGACGGAAAACCGAGGCCACCCGTTCTGGACCTGCCCCGATTGAATCTTCACAACCTGTTATTGTAGAAGAGACGGCTCAAGTTGTTTTGGCCGAGTCGGATAATCAGGCCGAACAGCAGATTCCAGAAGAATGGCCGATTCAAGAAAAGCGGGGCGAAAAACGTACCGTCGAGGGAGAGGCCGGCTCAGAGGAGAGCCCTGCTGACAAACGGCCTCGTCTAGAGGAGTCGGATGTGGTTCCTTTCGTTGTTCAACCAAAGATCAAAAACACACCGATCTCCTCTGACGCATCTGCCTTGAAGGATTCAGCTGTAGGGTTGAGCTTGGCCACCTCAGTCTCGTTGCCGGCTGACAAGGCCACCTTTCGAGCAGAGCCGGATTAGGTAGCTTTAGCGTTAGCTGCCTAGTCGGCCCTTCTGGTATGTGACTTGATCTTTTTTACTCCTTGTTTGGTTTGGTTTGGTTTGCATACGATATTTCTTGGTATGTGATGATCCTGACTCCTTGTTTTGTAGACGGTTGGAAGGATAGCCGAACTAGGCCGCCGCCAGCACGAAGCCATTGAAAGAATTGGCTACCTGAAGTCGGAAGCTAAAGGTGAGAGGAGCAGGGCCGAGTTTGAGGCGATAAGAGCCATGATGGAAAGTGCTCGAGCCGAAGCTGAGAATGAGAGGGCTCAAACTACTGACCGGCTCAGATCTGACGCCGATGAGAGGGCGAACACGAGCGAGGAATCGCTCAAGTTAGCCAAGGAGGCGCTTGCTAAGGTGGAGGCCGAGTTGGAAGAGTTGAGGAAGGCCAAGGAAAAAGCCGACTCTGAGGCTTCTGCGGCGTTCGAGGCCGGAAAGAGCGTCGCCCTTAAGGACTACATAGAAGAAGTCCCCAAATTCGAGAATTGGGGATTCAAACATGGGTGGCTCAAAGCCCTTGCTGCCGCTGGAGTTACATTGGCCATGCCAATTCCATACGAGCAAGTGGACGTTGAGACACTCGAGTCTGATCCCAAGGATTGATTTGGGAGACACTCTAGTTTTATTAAGTGTTTTCAATTTCAATGTATGTTTTTGTTTAGTAGATTTCTGTTAGTTCAAGGTAATTTTCATGTATAAATTAGTTACTATCTGCGCTCAATTTATTAATGAAAATTACCTTTTCATTTCACTATTAGTTGTATGCAGTTTTTGATTTTAATGAAGAGTTTTGCTTTTCACTACTTTGGATAAAATGATTACTGCCTGTTGTGCTTGCTAACTATCGATCCGATAGGAAGTAGGATCATGAGATGAGTAGATTAAATATCCCACTGCATAGCTGCCGATTGGATAACAGTGTAACTTGGCAATTAATTTAACCTTAATTTATCCGAACAAGTAAATCAACTCGGCCCCGTCGCATGCCCTTGTCCCAACTGGTTCATGAACATTAAACGCCGAATAACATGAACTTATGAATATTGTATTGATGAATTGATGCGTGGAACGGCTGGGGCACTCAAGCCGACTAGATTGATGAATCTGCTCTTGCCCCAGCTGGTTTATGAACAATAAATGCCGAATAGCATGAACTTATGAATATTGTACTGGCGAATCGGCTCGTGGAACGGCTGGGGCACTCAAGCCGACTAGATTGATGAATCTGCCCTTGCCCCAGCTAGTTCATGAACAATAAACGCCGAATAACATGAACTTATGAATATTGTATTGATGAATCTAAAGCTGAATAACATGAACTTATGAATATTGTACTGGTGAATCGGCTCGTGGAACGGCTGGGGCACTCAAGCCGACTAGATTGATGAATCTGCCCTTGCCCCAGCTGGTTCATAAACAATAAACGCCGAATAACATGAACTTATGAATATTGTACTGGTGAATCGGCTCGTGGAACGGCTAGGGCACTCAAGCCGACTAGATTGATGAATCTGCCCTTGCCCCAGCTGGTTCATGAACATTAAACGCCGAATAACAGTCGGAGGTGCTGCCCTCGTAGGTTTCAGTTGGGGCATATGACTCAGTCGGCGCGGGGCTGTTAAGGTTTCAGTATTAATGAGATCGCCTCGAAGGTGCTGCCCTCGTAGGAAATAAATGGGTGCGTAGACTTCTCTTCAGTCAGTCCAGCTCTTTAAGTTCCTATTTATATGCTCAGTCAGTAACTCAGTCCAGCTCTTTGAGGAAGGTTAAACAAGTGCGAATGTTAAATAGACTTTTCTTCAAGAGTAGGGGGGAAGCGAGGATGCTAGCTGAGCTGGGAGGAGATATGAGTCGAACTGGTGAACCGTCACGTACGGGAAGTAGGACTTCGAGGGATCGAGAGAGACACCAATCTCCTTGTTGTCGAAGTAAGTCGCCTAGGAGAGATAAGCAGCCTCAGGGAAAAGCTCCTCAACCCAGTTCTAGGAAGGAATTCGACACGAATCCGCGCCCATTGAGTTTTGTGGTCTTCGTGGGGAATAGACCAATGACAGAGGCGGACTCGATCGTTCGAGATCCAAATGTGGCAGTCGAGTTCGCTCGACAGATTTTTCCACCCGAAGTCCAGCAGTCGATGGTAGGTCGGCAGGACTTCGAAGTGTTTCGCGAAGGCGTTCACGGGGCAATGAAGGGGCTGTACACAGCTTATGAAATCGGCATGCATCTCCGCGCCGTTCGGCGCGATATAGAGCAAAGAGATGAATGCATTCGGAAGTTAGAAGCTCGTGCAGAGAAGGCCGAGCGTGAGCTAAGGAAAATCAAATCTGCCGAGTCTCAATCAGCCAGACAACCTAATCCGGTTGTGGAAGAGAAGGTGACTCAAAGGCTGATAAGTGATGCTATTGCCGATCGAAATGCGGCTAGCATGTTCGCGATTGAGACTGCGAGGGCCGCGACCTATGAAAAAGGTTTCCATGATGGCCGAAAGGTCGGAATTCAGAAGACCAAGGAGAAACTCGCCGAAGAGGTTTGCCGATGTGAAAATCATGGATTTAAGCACGGTTGGATCAAGGCATCTCAAGCTGTGGAAGCTCTCCGAGCGTCGAGCATTGATTCGGCATCGCTGCTCTACTAACGAAATCATTTTCCGTTTTCCGCCTTTGAAGTAGAGCAAAGTGAGGATGAGGGCGACGCCGTATAAAAATACTCATTGTGATGTTCAAAACTATGTAATCATCGCCTGATTGAATAAAATGTTCTATTTTAAATGTGTTTCATTATAATTTTCATGAACATTGAATATTTCATTGTATAAATTCATGAACATTGAACATTGTATAAACATCATTCCGAATGTTTATGTGCTTTGATGTATAAACGGGTTTTGCCGGCTCGATATGAGAGCATTCTACATTAAGTAGTTAAACGGCACAATTATCCACAAAGGGCGCTCCGAATCCGGAGGCTTAATCGGCCCAAAGACGTCGTGCGCCGATGGGGCTCCGAATCCGAAGGCTTATTTGGCCAATCGCGATATCCATGAAGGGCGCTCCGAATCCGGAGGCTTAATCGGCCCAAAGACGTCGTGCGCCGATGGGGCTCTGAATCCGGAGGTTTAATCAGCCCAAAGACGTCGTGCGCCGATGGGGCTTCAAATCCGGAGGCATATTTGGCCAATCGTGATATCCACGAAGGGTGCTCTGAACCGGGAGGCTTATTTGGCCAATCGTGATATCCACGAAGGGCGCTCCGAATCCGGAGGCTTAATCGGCCCAAAGATGTTGTGCGCCGATGGGGCTCCGAATCCGGAGGCTTATTTGGCCAATCGTGATATCCACGAAGGGCGCTCCGAATCCGGAGGCTTGATCGGCCCAAAGACGTCGTGCGCCGATGGAGCTCCGACGGAGACTTATTTGGCCAATCGTAACATCCACGAAGGGCGCTTCGAATCTGGAGGCTTTATTTGGAACACTTTTGAACTGGATTTGGCAGTGAATAAACAAAGATCTTTGTATTACAAGAGTGGAGCATGTACAAGTTGAACCATTCAGAACTAGTATCATTTCTCACAAGTCAGGTTTAATGATAAAATTTTCATAAGTGCGTTGAATTCCAAGGCCGTGGCAGACTCCTTCCAGACATGTCCTTAAGTTAATACGCCCCTACCCCTGCGATTGAATCGACCTAATAAGGGCCGTCCCAGTTAGGGCCCAATTTTCCATCAGCTGGTTTCCTGGCTGCCAGAAGTACTTTCTTCAGGACCAACTCTCCTGGTGTGTAGCGGCGCAGCTGAACACGTTGATTGTACGACTTGGCAAGCTGTTGCTGGTATCGTGCCATGGAGGCAAGGGCACGGTCTCTTCGTTCTTCGATCAGAATCAAATCTAAAGCCAGCATCATGTCGTTTCGGCCCATATCAAAAACTTGAGATTTCAGGGTTGGATGGCCGATTTCCAGGGGTATGATCACCTGGGTTCCAAAGCATAGAGCAAACGGTGTTTCGCCAGTGGATTGCCTCGGCATAGTTTGATGTGCCCACAATACACTCGGTAATTCTTCGACCCATTTGCCCTTTGTTTTCTGCAGCCTTTTCTTGATGCCGTCCAAGATGGATTTGTTAGAGGCTTCGGCTTGACCATTGCTTTGGGGGTAAGCCGGCGTGGAGAAGTAGGGCCGGATACCATACTTGCTGCACAGCTCCCGGTAGACGCCACAATCAAACTAGGTGCTGTTGTCTGAGATAAGAGCTCTTGGAATGCCGAATCGCGTTATGATATTTCTCCATACAAAGTGGTTGACATCAGAATCTCGAATGTGAGTTAATGCCTCCGCTTCGACCTATTTTGTGAAGTAGTCTGTGACGACGATCAAGTATCGCTTGTTCCCTGGGGCCCTCAGCAACGGTCCTACGATATCAAGCCCCCATTGGGCAAACGGCCAGGGACTCGTGATAGAGCTCAACTCTTCAACAGGCAGATGGGTTAACGGGGAGAACTTCTGGCACTGTTCACATTTTTTCACATAGCATTCAGCATCGGATCTCATTGTCGGCCAATAATACCCCTGTGTTATAGCTCTATGGACCAAAGAGTGCCCGCCAGAATGGGCACCACAACTACCTTCATATATTTCAACAAGAAGCTCTTCGACTTTGTCAGGGTGCACACATTCCAAATATGGACCAGAGAAGGATTTTTTATAAAGCCTTCTTTGCAGATCCAAGTAGTATCGCAGGGCTTTGTTTCGCAGCTTGTGCGCTGCTTTCTTGTCCTCTGGGAGCTGTTCAGAAGACAAGAATGCAGCAATGGGATCTATCCAACTCGGTTCAAATTCTATAACATTGACCTGAACTTCCTCCGAAGGGCCGATGCTCGACTCCGAGATGAAACCTACTTCGATGGTCCGTTTAATCTTTGAGTTAATGGCGGAGGCTAGACAGGCAAGGGCATCTGCATGTATGTTTTGATCACGTGTTATCTGGTTCAATTCATGATGGTCAAATTTTGCCAGCAAGGAGTTGGCCGTTTTCATGTAAGCCGCCATACGGTCGTTTCTTACCGCGTACTCCCCCCTTTAGCTGATTGATCATCAGTTTTGAATCGCAAAATACAAGCAAGCGCCAAGCACCTAGAAGATGTGCATTCCGCAAACTGGCTAGAAAGGCTTCGTATTTGGCTTTGTTATTTGATGCTTTGAAACCGAGCTTGACGGCCTGCTCAATTATTGCGTTGTCGGGAGCCATGATCACAACTCCGGTTCCGCTACCCCGCTGATTGGATGATCCATCACAGTACAACTGCCAGATGTCCCTAACATAAATTCTCCAGTTCGGCTCCGATCGAATTTCATCGGACTTGAAATCGGCAAGACCCCTAGTGAATTCGGCAACAAAGTCGGCTAGCACCTGTCCCTTAATTGAGGTTCTGGGTAGAAACTGAATGTCGTACTGGCCGAGTTCAAGAGCCCACTTTGAAACACGTCTTGATGCTTCTGCACTTCGTAGTACTGATCGGAGGGGATAATCCGTTAGCACCTCAATGCTATGTCCTTGGAAGTAATGCATCAGTTTTCTTGCCGCCATGACTAGGGCTAGGATGAGTTTTTCCAGCGGAAGGTAGCGTGTTTCGGCATCCACCATTGCCTTGCTCACATAATACACTGGCCACTGCTCCCCCAGCTCTTCCTTTATCAGTACGACGCTGACGGACTTGTTGGAAACTGCCAGATACAAAATGAGCGAGTCACCAACTCCAGGTGTTGTCAAGAGTGGTACTGAACGGAGGTAAGTCTTGAGGCCGTTGAAAGTGGCTTCGCATTCGGCGGACCGTTCAAAAGCCTTGCCTTGCCGTAGTGTATGGAAGAATTGTCGGCAGCGATCTGTAGACCGACTGATGAACCTATTGAGTGCGGCGGCCATCCCCATTAACTTTTGAACCTCTTTTACTGAACGAGGGGAGCTGAGTTCCAAGATTGCTGTGATTTGCCTCGGGTTGGCCTCGATTCCCCGGTGGTTGACAATGTAACCCAAGAACTTGTCGGAGCCAATCCCAAACGCACATTTGGAAGCATTCAGCTTCATTTTGTATTTGCATAAGATACCAAACGTCTCTTCTAGATCGGCTAGATGGGTTTGCTATTCTCTAGACTTGACTACCATGTCATCAATGTACACTTCCATAGTGTGGCCGAGTTGCTCCTTGAACATAGCCGTGACCAGTCTTTGGTAAGTTGCCCCTGCATTCTTCAGCCCAAAAGGCATAACCTTATAGTAGTAGGTTCCTCTTAGGATGAGGAATGCAGTTTTTTCTTGGTCCTCAGGATGCATGGCGATCTGATGGTAGCCTCTGTAAGCATTGAGGAAGCTCATGCGCTGATGGCGTGCCGTCACATCTACAAGTTGGTCAATTCTGGGTAGGGGAAAACAATCCTTGGGGTAAGCTTTGTTTAGGTCCGTGAAGTCGACGCACACTTGCCAAGTCCCATTTTTCTTCTTCACAACCACTGTATTAGAGAGCCATGTAGGGTAGTCACTTCCCTGATTGCTCCAGCGTCAAGCAGCTTGTCAACCTCCTCAACAATGGCGACAGTGTGCTTTGCGGCTGACCGCCGGCTTTTCTGAATAATCAGCTTGCATTTATGGTCAACATTCAAATGGTGCTGTGAAACGGACAGATCTATACCCGGTATCTCGTATGGAGTCCACGCAAAGACGTCAAGGTTGCTGAGTAGGAAAGAGATTAGCTGCTGTCTGTCGGCTTGGCTTAGGGAGGCGCCGACCATGAAGAACTTCTCTGGGCTTCCGTCAATTTCAACTCGACCTAGGCCTTCCATGGCCTTTTCACTTGGAAGCCGCCCAACATCGTCGAGGCTCTCCCGATCCGGCACCTCAATGGAATTTACTTGCAACTCCTTTGTTGTCTTTCCAGCAAGGAGATAACATGTTTGTGCTGATTTCTGGGAGTCACGGATTTGCTCAATGCCGCGTTCCGTCGGGAAGCGTAGCAGCTGATGATATGTACTGGGCACGGCCTGCATGGTGTGCAACCAAGTTCGCCTCATAATGAGATTGTACGGCGATGGCAGCTTGACGACCAAGAATTCTACATCCACTGTTCGGGAGCCCGCTCGAACAGGTAGTGTGATTTTTCCCAACGGGTACTCTGGATTGGAGTTGAAGCCGAATAGTGGATAAGGAGCCGGAGAGAGATCTGATTCGGAGAAGCCGAGTTTGGTGAATATCTTGTAGTACATGACCTCCGATGTGCTCTCCGAATTAATGAGTACGCGCTCAACTGTGAATCGGTTTACGCGTAACTCAATTACCAAGGGATCAATGTGGGGCAGTGTCACTCCGGCCAAATCTGAATCATCAAAAGTAATGCCTGCGGCTTCATGGGGCCGTTTAGCCAGAGTGAGTTGATTTTAAGGGTCGGGATTCGACTAAATCGTATGCACCGCCGATGACATTGGCAGGCTGTATATCATGTGGATCACGCCGAGCGGAGGTGAATCCTGTCTTAAGGCTATTGCTTTGGTTGGGTTGCTTTTTCGGACGTACTGTTGTAGGTGGCCTTCTTGTACCAATTCCTCCAGGTGATCCTTCAGTGCATAACAACTCTCAGTATCATGGCCATGGTCCTTGTGATACTCACACCGTCTATCCCGTCTTCTCGTATCGGGAGGTCCTACCATTTTCGATGGCCACTTAAAGAACAGAAGGTGTTGGGTTTTGGACATAACCACACTGATCGGCTCTATCAACTCCATATATTTCTTGTCAGCGCGCCTCGTGCGCCTGCTGTTAACTTGCAGTTGTTCACTTTCTCGGTGGGAGCAGTGGTCGCTTGATCGGCAAGAATCCCGTCTCTTATCTCGTTTTGCCCGATGCCGTGGTTCAGGGCTCTAAGGTGCTACAGAGTTTAACGGCTGAGCAATTTCAGCAGGAGCCGTCTTGTTGGGCAAATTTCTGGCTTTAACCCGCAAGGCATCATCTTCCACCTTACAATATTCTTCAACTTTCTTCATCAACGACCAAATTGTTTTGGGGGGCCGTCTAGTCAAAGAGTTACTGAGGGCACTGTCGGGATGCAGCCCCATCTTGAAGGCGGTGATGGCCATGGTGTCATTGCAAGCATCGTCTACCAGATTAAAACATTCCCAGTACCGCGCTGAATACGCGCGAAGGGTTTCTCCAGGTTGAATCTGCATTGCCCAGAGGGAATCGGTTTGCTTTGGCTGGACCTCATTAGTGATAAACCTTGCCCTGAAGGATTTTTGGAGTTGGTGGAAGCTTTTAATCGAAGCCGGCTCCAGTTTATAATACCACCTGACAGCTAGTGGTCCTAAACTGCTCGGGAATATTCTGCACATGAGAGCCTCATCGTCTGCATGTAGCGTCATGGCTTGCTTATAATGGCGGATGTGATCGGCGGGGTCTGATTTACCGTCGTACAAGGTGAATGACGGTGCTTTGAATTTCTTGGGAAGCACTGCCTTTGCAATCCGTCATACAAAGGGGTCGTGCTGGTCTTCTTCCTTTGAACTGTTTCTTCTTCGCTTATGCCTTATACGGGGACTTTCTTCAGAAGAATTGGTAGTTTTAGGTTGCCCATTCTTCTTGGGCTCTAGGGATAATGAGTCGGAGTCACTTTCAGTGTAGTCTTGTCAGGCTCGGGGTCGTCAACCACCTGCCCTCGGAGGTTGCTCGGGATCTAGGCGTGTCACGACCCAAACCCGGCCCTATGGGTTTAGCACCGTAACCGGCCAGTAATCCGAGATTACCGAAGGCCTGCTTAACAGTAATACAGTAAAACAGAGTTCAGGGCCTGGCGGAAGCCAATACAGTAAATAAATAATGTCCATTGAGCTGTGACAGTCTGTATGCCAAAAAGATTTTTCATGCATATTTACAGAACAGTACATATACATACATGTCATTCAGTGAAACAGGGACTTAATCCCCACTCAACAGTACAGTGAACATTCAGACTATACAATCCATTCGGTTATTACAAAGCAGTGAGACAGTGAAAAAAGGAAAAATACTAAAACACCCCAAAGCCTTAGCATGGTAGGCTCGGAACCTCGCAGTGAGGCACATTGGTTGGCTTGACAAAACTGGAGTCTAACCCACGCTCCTAGCTCCGATCTGGTGGCTGAGCACCTACATATATATATAAACAGTGAGCTAAAGCCCAGTGAATAACACAATGCGTAAAGAGGTTTAGAATGAATGTCCTTACAGTAATGAAAACAGTTCAATTCAATCAGTATATCAGTTGTTCAGTACAGTAAACAGTCATATGTGGTACATCCATTAGCATATCAGTAACAGTAGGTCTTAAAAGACCGAACAGTAATGATGGCCATCAATCAATAAACAGTAATGGTTCCACGAGGGAACTGACAGAGATCTCTGTAGCAGTAGCAGTAACAGTATACAGTAGTTGCTAAGGATGCCACAATACATTTCAGAATATAGGACATACATTCAATCAAATAACAATAATCACTTCAGAAAACAGTTCCGTAAACAGTCAGAAAACATTCTCAGTTGAACATATCTTTACACAATTGTTACTCACAGAGTTTGGGCTACAGTATGCTAGAGCGTGCCTCCCCAGTCGCCAATCCTACACAGTTCACAGGTTGAACACACACTAAGCTACACAGTTGGGAAATATCATAACTTAATCCCTAATTGCCTTGATGTGTTCTACATCTATATCCTCATTAAGATGCCTTAAACTAGGCCTAAGAATGCCTAGAATGGGATGAGGATGCAAAAATACACTTATAAAACATTTTGCAAAGTTTGCTGAAAATAGGAGCCTCGCTCGAGCGAGCCTTCCTTCGCTCGAGCGAGCTTGCAAAATCAAAGGCTTCGCTCGAGCGAGGAATCCTTTGCTCGAGCGGTCTGTAAAAATGCAAAAGTACTGGATGCTGGAATTTTACGCGCGATGCTCGCTCGATGCCCGCTCGAGCGGAGCCCTGGACAAAGGTGCTCGCTCGAGCGAGGAATCCTTCGCTCGAGCGAGGAAGCCAAATCTGGAATTTCCAGATTTGCCTCCCAAGCTCAAACCAAGCATTCTACCACTCTAAACTCGACCTCTTGGGCCCAAATTCTGAAAAACACATCTAAATTCATTGTATAACAAGTTTCAAAGCTCAATTTATGAATTCAAGCCCCAAAGGTGAGTCAATTAAAACCATATTTCAAACCCAATTTCATAAACATGGAGAAATGCAAACATGCATGAAATCCAACCATTTCAAAGCTCCAATTTGATGTTCTAGTGAGCCATTTGTACCAAAAACAAGTTGAAATCATGGACTAAACTTAAACATGAGCATGCATGTACAATTCTACCATGAATTCAACTCAAAACTCATTCTTTCAACCATGCATGCATGAATTCTAGCATAATTCACCATGTATGAGCTACAACATGACTTAATTCTAAAATAAAACATGAATCATGCAAGAATTAGCTCTATGACAACAACAAGAAGATGAATGTCTTACCTTAGTCTCGTATTCAAGGTTTAAGAGCTCAATTTTGCCAATTTACACTTCAATTCCTCAAGGTTCAAACTAATCCCCCAAGTTCCAAGCAAAACCACGAAAATGAACTCAATTCTCTTCTATTTCCTCTCTTGGTCGGCTAAGTGTGAGAAAAGGCTGATGAAATGAATTTGTTCAAGTGTAATACAAGTCCCTAGTTGTGTAGGATAGTGGCCTACTTAGTGGCAATTTGGTAAATAAGTCAAACTTTGCCTTTTATCAATATTTAATCTAATTTAATTATACCTAATCACATTTTCAGTAAATACGCCATAAAATCACATAAATTCCAATGATTCTAAAACATCAATCTATCTTCGATTCGGCCGCCGATAAGGCCTTCAATTTGCAGTTTAAACATAAAAACACAAACAGATAATCAATTAATCGAAAAGATAAAAATGCAATACAATAGATATGCTCAGTCAATTTAGTTCCCATTTTCAATCAGTCTGTTCTGTATGTCAGTTAGTTCAATTATTTGTCATAAGCAGTCCAGTTTAGCAATAATCAGTAAGTAATTCAGTAATTTATCGGTAAACGGTACGGGGGTTGTTACAAGGCGTATAGCTTGTTTGGACTTCGCCACCTCCAAGGCCAGATCTTGATGGAGATGTTCGTTCTTAGCGATCATGTTCTCCAACCTCTGTTCATTTTGCTTTGCCTGTTCCATGATCGCTTGCATTGTCTCATGCTCCGAAGTCAAGGGCGAGGCGAAGTTCAAAGCGCGTCTTACGGCGATAGTCTTCGGTCCAAGCATGGTTGTTGGAGTGAGGTCGTCTCTCTGCGTGGTTTCATCGGTGACTATCGGAGGGTCTTCTATTACGTCCGCTACAGATGTATTTGAGTATTCCCATAGACGGCGCCAATTGTGGAGAAGTGATTTGGAAATACTCTTTTGATCTTGGAGGACGTTATTGATCCTCTGCTAGTCACCTGAAAAGGAATAAACACTCTGGTCGGGGGTGCCAGAATTAGCACTCTGACGGGCAAGTCAGTCTCTACACTCAAGATTACTTGTATTCTAAGTTAAGCACAATAGTTCTCACATACCTTTCTTTGACTGTTATTCTTTTATTTATACTCGTCTCCAAGACCTTGGGGCCTGGTCCACTTTTACCCACTATTTGCTTATTTATTCGGCCCCATAGTTCAATAGTTACTCAGCCTATTTATTGTATTCGGCCTCATAATAGGACAGGTTAGAGTCGATTAATGTCTATCTTCTAAAGCGTACGCTTCTGATTCTGCTAATTATTCGGCTCCCACAGTATACTTTTTTACTTTTTACGAAAAGATGTATAGAAAAATAGAGTTGTGATGTGATCCAAGAAAATAAAAAAGATAAAAAAGTGAGCTAATATGACATTTCCCAAACAACCTTTTATTCGATGATCTATTTCTAAAATGTGTATTTTTTAAAATATTTTTAAGAAAAATTCTATTGAAAATCTTAAATATATTGCTTTTTCTTTTGTTCATTAATATTAAATTTTTAATTAATTTTATTTATTATTTAAAAAATAAATTAGCAAATAATTTATATATTTATATATATAATTTTGTTTTGATTGCTCAGATTATTTGGTATTTCTGTCTAAGTCCACTCAAATTTAATTTGAATTTTTAAATTTCTGCATAGGTCCTCACTTAATTAAAAGTTATATTGTTCAATCTTTAAAAAAATTTAACCTCAACTCAAGTTGTTTGGATTAAACTCACCTGAGTTTGCAATTCTAGCAAGGGAGTTGAAAGTTACATAATTAAATTTGTGACAAATTAAAAAACAATAAATAAATTGTAATAAAATTGTAAGACTTTAATTGTAAATTTCAATCTTCTTTATTTTTATAATTTGCTTGCAAAAATTTAACTATTTATATTATTTTATATAAAAATATATTATTATCGTTTTTACATGTCGTGCATAGTATAAGTTACCACTAGTATTATATAGGGGTGGTTTGTGATGTTTTAAATAAGTACACTTTTTGACTTTTTTATAAATAAAAAAAAAATTTGTAGAAAAGTGAGAAAGTAAATAGAAAAGTAGAAAAGAAATGTTAATAGATGTTGATTGATATGATCCAAATAAATATATATGTAAAAACATATATTTTTTTAAGTACATGTCAAACACGGATATGGGACGCTGCTGCGCAGCCCGCGCAGTAGCGTCTGCTGTGCGGTAATTTGAGCCCATTTCGGGGTCTATTTTGATAATCTGAACCGTTCCCATTTTAGAATAAGTCAAGTAGAACATGCCTGCAAAAAATCAAGTTAATCGGATATCGTTTACGCATTCATCAACTCACATTTGTATCTACAAAAATAAATACAAATGTATTTTAGCTTGATTAAAATGAATACAAATGTATGTGGATGAATAGGTAAACGATATCCGATTAAATTGATTTTTTACAGACATGTTTTACTTGACGTATTCTAAAATGTGAACAATTCAAATTATCAAAATAGATCCTGAAATAGGCTCAAATCACCGCACAACAGACGCTGCTGCGCAAAACACATAATATAATATAAAAAGTAATATAAAAAGTAATTTCTATACAGAGCACAAAACAGCCAAGCAGAATAATTGGCTACTTCGCGCACTCGCGTGGAGGAAGTTAAAACAGAAACTGTCTGGTGGGAATTAGGTGTACCCGGTTGTATGACAATAATCAGTGGGGGCAAGTCATATTAGTGGACCCACTTGTCCTCCACCGAATCTGCAAAACCAATTGGATCTCTCCTTTTATTGTTCTTCCTTTTAAATAAATAATTAATTTTAGGGTAAATTACACAAATAGTCCCTATAGTTTGAGTCTTGTGTCACTTTGGTCCCTGACTTTTCAATTGTGACACATTTGACCCTGAATTTTGAATCTTGTTCCAAATAAGGACAATTGAATATATAATTAGATTTTTTTAAGGGTAAAATTGTCAATTTGATAAAATATAAACTAATTTGATAAAAATAAATGTCAAACAAATATTTTTGAATTTTAAAAAATTATTTCTACCTACTAAAAATAAAATTATATAAAATTGATAAATCTTTTAGACATTTATTTTTTTTTTACCAAATTAATTTTTATTATGTATTTGGTGGATGAACATGTAAAATTAATTTAAAAAAATTAATCATATAATTTTTATTAATTTTACATAATTTTATCATTGGTGGATAAAAATAATTTTAAAAAATTAAAAATATTTTTTTGACATTTATTTTTGTCAAATTAGTTTATATTTTATCAAATTGACGATTTTACCCTTGAAAAATCTAATGATATTTTCAATCGTCCTTATTTGGAACAAAATTCAAAATTCAAAATTGAGGGTCAAATGTGTCACAATTGAAAAGTCAGGAACCAAAGTGACACAAGTCCCAAACTATAGGGACTATTAGTGTAATTAACCCTTAATTTTATTCTCTAAATTAAGCTAATCTCTCCAGCAATTTTTAAAAATAAGATTGAGTTTTCTCCAGTTAGTTATCTCAATTTAAGAGTTCATTTGAACTTGATAAATCTATTTTGAAATTAATTTCGATAATTTGAACAGTTTATTTGTTAAGACTCGATGAATAAAATATTCTTATAAAAAATCAAGATGGTTAGATATTATAGTTATATGTTTGAATCAAATTTTTATTACAAAAAAATAAATAGTCTTTCTTAAAATTATATTTATCATCTATTTTTCTACAACAAATATGATTCAAACATATAATCACTTTGATTTTTACATGAATTTCTTCTTAATGAATCTTAAAAAATGAATGGCTATGATCATTGAAATCTGTCCCAAAATGGATCTACTAAGTGCAAACGCTTTCTCAAGTTGAAATGAAAATTTCAAAAAAAGTCAGACCCTTAAAAAAAATATGTTGAATCTCATAAATTTAATATAATTGCATTTGATTCTCTTAAAGTTTTAATTCACTTAATATTTAGACTTATTTTCTTTCATAATTCATTAATTGTATAAATATTGTCATATATTTTACACTAAAATATATATTTTATCTTATTTATTGTTGTGTTTTTATATAATATGAACCAATTCTGCTTGGAGAGATTTATTTATAAATCCTATTTAGAGAACTTATAACATAATAAGTCTACAAAGTATTATAGTTAGTCTCATACATTTGAACTTATATTCCAATAGATTATTTTTTCCATATTAGAAGTATTACGTGGACTATTTTATCTTTATAAACTTTTATTATATATCATATATTTAGGAGAGAGAAAATTATTATTAGATATATTTCATATATGATATATATAAAATACTATATATAAATATAGAAGATTATTATTCTTAGTAATATGTTTGCCTCAATATGAGAGATTCACATGATTAAAGATCTTCCTTCACCATTATTTTACAATAAGGTCCTGCCATGGAAGAACATTTGAAAGAGAAGGTTAGTTATACATGTAGATCAATGATAAAGATGATGATGAATTCGTTACAGAGATGATAATAAATTGGCAATGAACGATCATTTTTTGGCCATTGTTATACATAAATCATAATCTCTCCATCAGTTTGTGTGGTCATTAATATTGTATAGTTTATTCGCCGGTATTATGCCGAAATTGATTATATACAGATTTTTCTAATAAAGTGCGCCAATATTTATGAACTATTTGATGATTTTTTATATATTGTTTGATGATTTGTCGTATATTGTTTGTTACTATACTTGTTGGTTAAACAATCATTTTTATTGCCATTAAACAATCGAAATAGTTGATTTTTATTTTTTTTAATTTTGTTTTGTACTTTCATGTTGCAGTGTGAATGTTCACACTGGTATGAGTTTAGCTTTTTCAAAGCTAGTTATATGTTAATTGTAAATTATAAACATTCACATTATATTTTGATATGAATTTTATTTTTTATGTGACACCCTGAATGTTTAATTAAATGCCACATAAATATTTATGGGTGTATGTGATATATATTATTAAATAATTAATAATAAATACAGAATCTAATTTAGCACAGGGTTATATGGGATTAATTAGGGATTTTTATTTAGGGCCAAATGACCAGAAATATGAAATTCTAATACTAGTTAGGTCAAATTAAAGTTAAAAATAATAAATAAATAAATAATAATAACAATAATATGTGGAATGAAAATAATAATAATGGCAATAATAAAATGAATAAGTTATATGTACTAGGTAAATTAATTTATCATTATGGTTATTAACCATATGATGAAGAAATTTATTAAGATAAATTAAATACCACTTTTATCATTAAATACGAATTTTAGTTAAGATATCTTAGTGGTGAAGATAAAACCAAATCAATGGCTATCAATTATAATCTTGCAGTATTATCCGGCCATTAATGAATTCGATTACAAATCAGGCGAGTGAGAAAACGGGGAAGCCATCTGTACATTAGACTTGGGTAGAGGAATAAGTACCTAGGGGCTAGAGTATTGAGTCAGCATATATATTGTGTATAAATAGGAGTGGTGGTGCTGTGTGTGCGCGTATGAAGGAAAGAAGTAAAGAAAGAAAAAAAAAACCGAGAGAGAGACTCGTTAGTTGAGGGTAAGGAACTTGTATTAGGAGAGTTCTGATAAAAAGGGAGGCTAGGGTTATAATTAAGGTGAGATATGTTATACCTTGATTTATCATTATATGTTTTACAAATGTTTTGAGTTACCATGGCTTATTTATTACACGTTATATTTATTAAGTTATATAACTAAAAGTTATGTTATAAATAATTCAGTTACGTGGGTTACTTTCTAAACGCTATTTACTTAAAAGAAAACCCATGGATATGTTTGTTTAAATTTTAGTATATATTTAACTATAACCTTATAAACAATTGTATTTTGTAAGTACCACCACGGGAGTCCCACGCCTTGGGGACTTAAATAACCATTGGCTTCTGTTTGACCACTTTGTGGTCCTCTGTTTGTCATGGATCCATTGACCTCTGTTCTGACTGTCACTTCTGTGACCTCTGTTCTGTTCTGTTTATACCGTGGTTATGATTATTTATTTACATGATTTTTGTATTCTGCCACTTTAAATAAATTGTCATTTTAAATTAAATTTTACAAATGTTTTAGCCTAACTAATTATCTATGGATATTTTGTATTCCCTACACTTGGCATAACATTTCTCACTCTGCTGTGTGCTTATAGCTGTTACCCTTTCAGGTGACGAGATGTGAGGGAAATCCATAACCCTACAAAATGGAACCTGCATTTGGACTGATAATGAATCACTATTTTACCTTTCTTTTTTTTTTACATTTTTGCTTCCTTTTGTCTCTGTTCGGGGCTGGTCACTGAATAATAAAATAATGAAAGCCCTAGAAATGTATTTTCTGTTTTTTGTAAATAATAAGATGTAATAGAACATCTGTTTAATTATTTTGTTTGCGCAGCTTAAATTATTACGAATGAGAATAAGTTAGTAAGTCACGATTCCAACTCTAAGCCCCTGGGGTTGGGTCATGACATTTGAGAAGGTTAGTTGAATGTTTGTTGTTTTTGTTACTATGTTTGTTGATTGAATAATTATTTTTGTTACCATTGAACAATCGAAATAGTCAATTTTCATTTTTTTTAAACTTTTGTTTTATGTTTTTACATTGTAGTATAATCGTTCACATTGGTATGATTTAGTTTTTTAAGGGTTATTGTATGTTAATTGTAAACTGTGAATATTCACATTAATTTTTAATATAAGTTTTATTTTTTTAAAGGTTAGCTGTATGTTCTTTATTATGGACATTTATGTTGTACTTTGATATATGTTTTATTTTTTTGAAAATTAGTTGTTTATTAATAACCATACTAGCACAAATAATAATATGTTATTTTGGTAAGAAATGTATATAGACATGTGAATATTCACATTAATTTTGTAATATAAATAGGTAATCGCACCTAATATTAATGTTCACACACTCATGTAACATTGAGTGTGTATATGGTTTTATGAGGAGATGTTATTTATCAGTATACATTTGTAATGTGAAAGTTTACATTAACATTTAGTGAGAGATTTTCAAAAGGTATACAATTTAGGATTTTAAGAATGTGAGAGTTTCTTTTTTTTTTTTTTTTTTGGTAGAATAAGAGAGATATTTTTTCCTTTAGAATGAGGAAGATATTTTCTTCATGGAATAAAGGAGAAATTTTCTCTGTAGAATGAGGAGATTCTCCTTAGAATGAGTAGAGATTTTGTCCATGTAATAAAAGATATATTTTCTTCATGGAATAATGAATTGTTATTATTTTTTATTGTACATTAAAGTCAAAATAGAAACAAGCGTAGAAAGTTGAAAGAGTAATTTGGTCATATTATACCAAATAAGACATAATAGAATACTTAAAAAAAATATGAATTAGAAGGAACATAAATCTTAATAATGATATTTACTAAGAACACTCCCTTCTGATTGCTTTAACTTTACTAAAATAAAAGTCGACATAATTATGTCAAATTTGTGTAATCTATCTAAATTTTTATAATAAAATTTCATTTGAAAATGACATTTTTTTTAATTATGAGTAATAATAATAGATATTTTAAATTAAAATATTAGTTTAAAATATTATTATTATAAAAATCACATTATTTTACACAAAAATCATTACAAATACTCTATTTGTATATCTTGAAAATGTTTTCACTCCATACAATATTGATTAGGCATCTCACACCATCTACTCTATTTTGCTCTAATTTATGTGATTTTTGACTATTGATCAATCCAGGTCTAAATATTATATATTTGGCTCATTAATATATATTCTATTAGGTTATTAATTTGTATTATTTTATAATTTAGTGTACTTTTGTGTGTTTGTATATATTTTAGATATTTGTAATAAATTAGTGTAAATAATATTTTTTAGAAAAAATTAGTCTAAGGTCCCTCTCCCATTTTTAGTAATGGAAAAGATCCACAATATTATTTTATGATGTCTAAGGTCCCTCAACTCCCACACCTATATATCACAAAGAAATTTGACTGAAATCAAACCTCAGCTTCCCAATTCTCTCTCTCTCTCTCTCTCTAGAATACATACACAAATATATATGTATAGCTTCAATGGCGGTGGAGCTGGATTGAAAAGCATGGAATTTGTACTCTTCTCTATTGCAGGCTCGCATCAACACTGCGCCAACATCACCAAGGAGTCTCAGTCGCTTCATCACATAGTCCATCCAACCACCACCGCTGCCGCCACTGGAACCACCAGAACCACTGTCTACCACTGCCGCCACCGCCGCCTATGAATCGAGGTTGAAGCTCGAAAAAGTACTTTCAGATATCCAACTACCATTCTTCAAAAGGATGAGGCTGGCCAGTTGGATTGAATTAAAGATCTTTTTTCGACTCGCTGGACCGGCGGTGATGGTGTATTTAATCAACAACGCCATGTCGATGTCGACCCGCATCTTCTTCGGCCACCTTGGCAACCTTGAGCTCGCCGCTGCCTCCCTCGGCAACAGTGGCATCCAACTCTTTGCCTATGGCCTCATGGTACTTACCTTACTCTGGTCTCAAATCTGTTCATCTTTTTACTTAGGATTGGTCCAGAGAAATTCTATGGTTTGAACTGAAATTTCTCTGGGTTGATCCAAAGAAATTCTCTAGTTTGGATTGGCCAAACAGATATGTATGGTCACTGAGATATGTATATAAGAACCAGTTTGAACCTGTTTGGTGTTCATATATTTCAGTGACCAAAATATTTTCAAACATGGTTCTTATATTTCAGTGTTCTTGACCAAAATATACACATATCTCAGTGGCCAAACAGGTTCTTATATACACATCAAACTGGTTCTTATATACACATCAAACTAGTGTTTGACCAAACAGGTTCTTATATACATATACACATACACATCAAACTGGTTCTTATATACACATTAAACCCAGAGAAAATTTAAATTTTTCTGGGTTCATTTTGACCAATTTTCTCTGGATTTTTAAATTTCTCTGGATTCATTTTGATCAATTGAAGGCCGGTGAAGTCAGAGAAATTTTCAAATTTCTCTGGAGTGTTGAGTCTAGGAGAGGTAGGGAAGGTAGAGAAATTTAAAATTTCTCTAGAGCTGTAATTTTGTGGAAAGGCGGAGAAATTTCTTTGGGAGAGTGGGAAGTATATGGAAGGCAGAGAAATTTGGAGAAGGTGAGGGCAGAGAAATTTACAGTAGAAAATTTCTCTGTGACGTGAATTTTCTCTGAATTAATTTTTTCTGGACTAATTTTCTCTGGATCAACTTGAGGGACCTTAGACATTATGAAAATATTGAGTGCCCTTTATGCTGTAAAATTTTAATACGAGAGACCTTAAAAAAAATTCTCTTATTTTTTAATACTTTATATATTATATTATATATATTATAAAATAATTAAATTTAAAAAATTAAAAAAAGAAAAAGAGAAAAGAGTGAGCACGCATCCCACGCACCTCCGTCCTCTGTCTCAATTATATATATATATATAATAAAATATTATATATTATATTATTTATACTACTATTTATGTGTATAGATTTTCGTTGAAGTTACTGCTCATCGAATAGTAACTTTTGTTTTCTTTTGGCGGATATTCATCTATAAATAGAAGAAACAGAGAAGAGACAAGGAGGAGAGGAGGCAGGGGGCTTCGGCCCGAGGAAGAGAGAAAAAAGAGAAAGTGAGATATTGTAATTTGTATATATTAGAGTGGGGTTATATGAGTGTTAGGAATTATTATTTTTTATTTTTTTATTTTTTTATTTTTTTTTTGAAGGATAGAGATAAAATTTTGACCAAGTAATTAAGATTTATTGTATTTAATATTTTTAGTTTTGATTTGATTTGGATAGATTGTATAACTTTCAGATATTTTTGTGTAATAAATATTTTATTTAAAGCATATTATACAATTATTTTTATTGTTGTGTATTAAAATTGTTAGACGAGTAATATCTAGTATGACGGATCATGCATCAGCTATAGTTAGTTTAGTTTAGTTTAGTGATGATAATCTGTGCTAAGCGAAGATGATTTGTGACTTTCTGATTTTAATATATAAACGATGTATTTCTGATCAACTTATATCATTTTATTTAAATTAATGATTTTTTGAAAACTAATACAATCACCCCTAATTATAAGGTTAGTGGTGGATTCAAAACTCTGAGAAATTTTTTATTTTATTTTATTTTATTTATTTGATATTTTATTAATTTTAGTTTTATTATTTTCAAAACCAGTTTTCTTTAAATTACTTTAATTATTATTTTTGAGTTAATACAACTCAATTAGTCCATAAGGATCAACACCTGGTATTAACCACTATACTTCAGAATAGTAGTTTTTACTTGGTTATAAATATAATATCTTGATGTGCAAACGACAATATCAACTGATTTAAGAAAAAAAAAATCTAAATTTATTATCTTTTAAGCCTTCATTTAGGAAAAGCTTTTTAATTTGAATTTTTCACTATTATAGTCTGATTAAAAAAAAATTATTTGGAAAGAACTTTTGAATTTTTTTTTTTTTTTTGTAAATTTATAGGAAATAAAATGAAATAATTGTAATTTAAATATAAACAAATTGGTTTTCATTTTTCTTCCACTAAAACACCTTAACATTATGTTTGAATAAGAGGTGGTATTATGCTTGGACGGTAAGAAAAGAGACGAAGAGACGTTATTATTCAAGGTTTCCACCATTTTAATTTTGTGGGTAGTATTGAAATATTTAGGAAACTAGTGGTAACCTTATGAATTTTTTTTTTAAAAAATCATTATAATTTTTTTGAAATAATTTAATATTTTTCTTGTGATATATATGAAATTTATAAATTAACTTTTACGTTTATAACTTTTTAAATTATTAATTTAAAAAAATTAAAAAATATATATATAAAAATCTATTTAGTGCAATTTTGATAATTTGTATTAAAAAAAAGTTAAACCTGTTTATCAGTTTTGTTTCATAAACATAAACAATTGATGTTTCAATTTAAAAAAAAAAAGTAAAAAATAAAAAAATAGATTGGGTTTTTTAGAGATAAAAGAACCTATCTAACTCTTCTATATACTACTTAAGATGAACTGTTTTAGTCACATAAGAAAATAGAAATTATATTTAGAGATTATCCTTATATATTATGTTATTATATACAACTATAATTGTAACAAATTAATTATAATATATATGAAAAGTTATAAATTAACTATAATACAACTATAGTTGTAACAAATTAACTATAATATATTATGCTATAATCAACAAACTAACAAATAGCAGTAATGGTATAATGAGATAGAAAGAGGATAAAAATGAAGAACACAATGATATTTAAAAGTTTTAAATTTACCTAGTTATACAAAAATCTATGTTATAGTAAAATCTTGAATTCTCAATAAATTTTCACATTTTCTATAAAATAAAAGGACAATAAAAAATAAAAATTTGATATCTATTTTTTTTACTTCAATTTATGATCTTCATTGAAGAAAAACAAAAATTCTTGACACAGAATGAACATAAATATTTCAATTGCAACAATAATCACTAATAATTCTTCTCCACCATGCAAACCTGTTAACAAACACATAAATTTCACTAAAATTGAAACCAAAACCAAACCAATAGCAGAGAAAGAGAATCACATATGGAAAAAAATAAAATTAAAAAACAAATAAATTTATGGAGTGGGAGAATGTTACCTCCAATAACTTGGACCTCACCTAATCCAATCCATTAGCTCCTCTGTTAGTGCCCGCGAAGTCTAGGAATTGGGATGACTAATCATATTATTATTTAAATAAGACTTGAAAATTGATTAATTTGTCACATTAAGTGATTTAAAATTTTGATATATATATCAAAAAAATAAATAGTTATATTACTAAATCATAATTCAAATTTAGATATTGTCATAGTTTTTTTGAGATCTATATCTAAATTGTAACGCCCCTAAATAAACACAACATATCCATCTCCTAACAACTAATGAATAGTGACATAAATGAAATAATACTCTTTCATTAATTAGAGTTTGATATACAAAAGGGTGACGTATGCGATATACACTCATAAACAGTACATCATGAATCTACAACATGTTTTACAAGATAGTGAAAAGAAATAAAAGTTAAACAGATAACCATATGCTCCAAAGGCTTACAGCTTTCCAAATCAATACTTGGGTACATAAAAAATAAGTCTTAAGCTCAATATAGATAAAGCCCTAGGCTTCTACAAAATTAAATACAAAATAACAACAATGACCCTACAACTCCACAGTCCTTCCAAACTAAGTCCTTGGTGGCGGCATATACCAGTACATGAAATGTTTTTCCCACATAGAATGAGTAAAAGCCTAGTAAAAATACTACAACACAATGTATAAATCTTAACAAAGCCATAAGGTTTTATGCATATGCAATGCCAGTACCAAAACATTTATATCATTTTCAAAAGTTGTGCTATACTAGGTTTATATCTAAATTCTCAAAACCATGTCCTTTACAATAGAAAGAAGGGGGAAATCTCAAACCAGTACAATCTTTCACGAATATTTCATTCACGGAAAACTGTTAAACGACATCCATGTAAAAGTAGCCTATACAAGCGCTACTATTGCCATTTTATGAATATTTCATCCGTAGCAATCGGCACCTATGTATACATGCATTTTTCGGGACTTTCACCCTGGACACACAAGCCAACTTAATTTGGTGATACACACCTTTTTCCCATGTTCACCATCTTTTTTTTTTTCAAAATCATATACATTTTTAATGTATTAAATGAGCAAAAATGTTCAATGCACAAGGATGAAGAATTAGTTTTAATTTACCTAATTCTCATGCAATTTCTACAACACTCATAGCTAGCCTCTACTGATAGTCCAAATAGACATCTTTAAACAGATAAATAAATTTCATTAAAGATATACTTTTCCAAAACATACAGATGAGAGTGATAATGCATATCCAACTCTGCCATCATCATCAACATTACTTTAATTTCATAATTCTCAACATCAATTCCATTTTCCTTTTGCAATCTAAAACGTTCACATTTTAGGACAAAATCACTTTCTCTTTAAAATCAATTTGAATATACGAAATACCTCATTTGAACATACATCAACACCAATTTCATAACCACAAGCTTTTCCAAGAAAACTATTTGAAAACCCTTCTTTTTCATTTTGATTTCAAATCCTAGGTTTTTACCAAAAATCCCAAACCACTATAATATTTTGAAATAGCAAATAACTAAGGTAAAACTCATACAAGAGTGTGAAGAATCCCTACCTTAAGTGTCATGACCCAAACTTGCCCCCATAGGTTTAACGTCGCAACCAGCCAGTAATATTTGGATTACCAAAGCCCTCTGAACAAAATAACATATAAATGGGGACTGCAGAAGCAAATATACAAAGTACAACGTCCATTGAGCTGTGTAGACATGCATGGAACAAAATAATTTTTAAATTCATAAACATATACATGACGTTACATAGATACAGTAATTTTACGTCACCCCATATACAGATAACCAAAAGCTTGTTCAAAACAAAAAGAAAATAAAGTTTTAAACGTTCGTGAAACAAGGCCATAAGACTTGACTTGATCTGGAACCTTCTCGGGAGGCGCAAAGGGTGGCTGACTAAACGAAATCTTAGGCCATCAACTCTGGGCCTAGTCACGTGCCTAATCACCTACATACATAATATAAATAGTGAGCTGGAGCCTAGTGAATAATAACAGTGTAAAGGATTTTAATGAATATTGTCCATAACAGTTACAGAAAAACAAAATTTAGTAGTTAACAAAAATGGATTCATAATCATGTTCAGAAATCAGAGTTCATAATAGAAACAGATTCAAAATCATACTCATAATTAGAATTTGCAGTTAATCATACGTGGTACCTCCATTAGCACTAGCAGAAATAGTTGACCCATAAAGGGACGGCCATAAATGCATACAGTTGACCCATAAAGGGACGGCCATAAAGGCATACAGTTGACTCACGTGCACGGAGACGGTATAGTTGGCTCATGAGACATATAGTTGGCCCATAAATGAGACGTATACAGAAGCATCCATAACAGTTAGCTCATGAGACGTACAGTTGACCCATAATTAGAACGTAACAGAACAGATAACATATGTCATCTGAAGCTAAGAAAACCACGAATACATTTCAGAAAAATATTGGACAGCCATTCATTCATGTAGAAAATAATATTTTAGAAAACAGACTATCTTATATCATTCAGAAAATACTTATAATTGAACATAACTTTACAAAGTTATTACACATAGATGGCTCCCAAGCGGATAAACAGAACAGACGACAAGATAGCCTATGGCATGTGACCTACACAAACACATAACAGATACACATTTGAAACACACATTCAGAATATTCTTAGCTTATTACGTTTCATTCTTAGTGTGTTTCTATGTTTTATCCTCACTATGATGTCTTAATCATGGCCTAGAAAATGCCTAGGATGCAATGAGGATGCTAAAATGCACTTGAAAACACTTAACAAAACTTGCTGAAAACAGGGTCCTTGCTCGAGTGCAACTTCTCTCGCTCGAGTGCAACTTCTTTCGCTCGAGCAGACATGCAAAATGCGAGTGGTCGCTCGAGCGCCACTTCCGTCGCTCGAGCAGTCTGTAAACTTTCGTAAAAGTGCTGGTTGCTTAATTTTTTTTCACTCGACGCTCGCTCGAGTGTGAGACTCATACCCTCGCTTGAGCGCAACTTTTGTCGCTCGAGCGGTCTGCAAAACACGCAAACTTCTGGGAGCATACATTTCACGCTTGAGTGAACCTCTGGTCGCTCGAGTAGAAGTGTGAAAATGAAGGTGGTCGCTCGAACGTAGAGTCCGTCGCTCGAGCGGGGAGGTCGAATTCTGGAAATTCCAGATTCACATCCAAGCTTCCAAACTCAATTCAAACACTACAAAACTCATCATTTTTGGCCAAAAACTTGAGAAATCATATGTAAACTTGGGAAACATTGAGAATCCTAAATCGTTTTGCAAAATCGCAGCCTGTACTAACTGTGCTGGCTGGTGACTCTATGTTTGCCTCGAGCCAGACGCACCATGTGTGCCATCCAACTGTGGGCAAAACCTCTTTAAGTACCCCGCCTACTCGCACTGATAACAAGTGAGCAGCTGGCCTCTCTCCTGACTCTGGCCTTGAGAACGAGCCGAAGATGATGTTGTTCGCTGCCCTCCTCCCGTCTGTGGGCAAGCTAGAGACTTGTGGCCCAACTGGCCATACTTGAAACAAGTGATGTCTCCCTGACCACCTCTCCCAGAACTCGAACTCGGTACTAGAAAGGTAGACCTTGAATGCGCTCCCCGGGACTGCTGGGAGTTAGAACCCCTTTGCCTCTTACTGTCCCCTTATCTATATTGACTCCTTCTGGAGCCTCTCATCCTCTCCTCCTCCATCTCAAAATGGGCTGCAGCCTCCACAAGGTGCCCATAGTCCCTAATCATGGATCCGGCCACTCTAAACATGAGCCCGGTCCGTAATTTCTTCTCGAACTCCAAATATCGGTGCTTCTCTATCGCTACTAACTCCGATGCAAACCTTGACAAACTAGTGAACGTGGCTTCAAACTCAGCCATCAGTGTGTTCAACTGCTTGAGCTGAGAAAATTGATCCCTCACCTTCTCCCTTACTGTACCAGGTAAGTACTTATCCTGGAAGACATCAACAAAGCCTTCCCAAGTCCCTCCAATGTGCCCCCGTGCATACTTCTACCACTGACCTGCGTTTCCCTTCAGGTGGAAGGACGCCAAGGCCACTCTTAAACCTCCGTCTTTGATGTTGAGCATCTCAAACGTCTTCACCATCTGTTCTAGCCACTCATCGGCCTTCAGTGGCTCATTGGGATCGCCTAAAAACTCGTCCGCATTCGACTAGAAGAACTTCCTCTTCAGAAAAGACGACCCTGTTTTAGTCACTTGGGCCTGAACTATTCTCAGCCCTGAGAATGTCCATGGATTCCCTCAATGCTCCGGCCATTTCACGGGCTAAGGCACCCATGGCCTGTTGACCTACTGGCTCGGCCATATTGGCCTAACCAACTCTTTCTTTTTTATTCGGAATTTCATCCAGTATAGACATCTCGTGCCTACCACGCCAAAATTTCGTCCGCGGGATCAGCACCTATGTATACATAAGATTTCGAGACTTTCACTCTGGACACTCTGGCCAACTTAATTTTCAACGGAGTCCATCATCTATCTCCTCTCCAAAATGTAGAGTACATCCCCTTTCTCCTCCCAAAACATTATATATATACAATATATTCAAAGACACCGTCATATTCAATGACATGCAATTACACATATGCAATGTCTTAACACACCGTTATATTCAATGACATAGTTAAATGATTAGTTTCAATTCTTCTAATCCTCATGCAATTTCTACAATAATCATAACTATCCTCCACTGATAGCCAAATGCAGGTATTTCTAAACAGATATACAATCTATATAATAGATAATTTATCAAATTTCCATAGGTGAGTGATTTAACCAATCCAACAACACCATTTATTCATATATCCACCCAATTTCACATTTAACATACCAATTTTATTATTTATACAAAAGAATTATTCAACACGAATTAGGGCAAATTTCCCCTTTTTCCAAATTTCAACTCTAAGGCCAAATTTCACTATATTAACCCAAGGTAACCTCATATTCAAGACGCTATATTCAATTATGGAACCCAACATAGAAAACCCCTCTTTTTAATTTGAGCCTAAACCCTAGTTTACCCAAATCACTCCCAAATCTCATGGTTTATACATAACAACAAATATCAAGGTTAAAAACCATATTAAGGTGTAGAATACCCCTACCTCAAGAGTAGAAGCCCAAAGGAGAAATGGAAGAACTTCAAAGACACCAAAACTCGACTTCGTTCGGATCAAATAGAAGCCACATGATGCTCTATCTTTTTAACAAAGGAACTAGGGTTGAGAGATTCCTAAATCTAGGTGTATTTGTAGAGAGAGGGTATTTTAGAAAGAGGAGGAGCTGATCTAGGGTTTTGAGTGAAAAGAAAATCAAAAAGTGATGTAAAACTGCTCTGTTGCGAACTGATATACGCGAGGCTCGCTCAAGCGAAGAAGTTGTCGCTCGAGCGACCAGACACAATAAGTGACCTCACTCGAGTGCAAGAAGCGTCGCTCGAGTGTAGAATACATACCTTCAGAAGTTTTACAGACGCACACCCTCGCTCGAGCGAAGAACTTCACATTCCCAGATATTTTGCGTTTGGGAAAAATTCTGAGAACTTTCAAATCTCGTTCGAGCGTAAGAAACCTCACTCGAGCGAAGAAGCAAATTTCACAAGGATCGCTCGAGTGTAAGAAGCCTCGCTCGAGCGAAGAAGCAATTTCTTGGACAACAACAACTTGAACAACTAGCAACTAACCTGCTCCGAACATGTCCAAGACATTCCAATACTCAAACCCAAAGACAAATAAAGGAAAACAAGACATGGATAACAATATTAAACCACGAAACTCAAGTTCGGAATATAACAAAGGTCGGGTCAAAACCGGGATCGCTATACATAGTCAACCATCTAAGTTCAATTCTTGCGCTACACAACCCAATTCTTTAAATTCATGTACTAAGTGACTTAATCTCAAAGCTTAAGGTTTGAATTCTTACCTTCAATGGCCAATCGCACTTTCAATGGTCAATGTTTGAAGTCCCAAGCCAAACCTTTCAAATTTTCTTACAATTCTCTTAAGATGAGCTTAATCTTCTCTTTTCCCTCTCTCTCTCACATTCTGTCTCTTGAAGGCTCAAAGATGATGTGAAAAGGTGGCTCAAGTGGGGTGTATAAGCCTTATATAGGCTTCGATTAAGAACTTGTTTAATTAGGCTTAATTTAGCATTTAATTATTTAAATTAAGTTGTTCCGAATCGAATTTCAATTGAACCTACCATAATGTTCTAAAAATTTTAAATAATACATATACCAAGTCAATTTCTGAATCGGATACCGATAAGGCCTTTAATTTGTAAACCGAAATGGAAACATGATTAGATCTTTCTACGTTAAACAAATATAAACACAAATAAGGCAATACACATGCAAGTAATGCAAGATTTCACTTTAATTACTTATTAAGCCTTTTTACTCATGGATTGCACGTTAATTATGGGTCGGGGCTATTGCATCAAGCTTAGAAGACGAGAGGAAAAGTGAAGAGACTCCAATTAGGCTGAAACCCAACTTTGTTTGGATCAAAACGAAACTCTAGCTGAGCTCTACCTTTTTAACAAAAGGAGTAGGGTAAAGAAATCATTAGATCTTGGTGTATTTGAGTGAAATCAAAGCGTTTTAGAGAGAGAATGAAAGAAAATAGGGTTTTGGAATGTTTAAAGAGAGAGATGGAGGTAAAAAAGTGACTCAAAAAAATGATTTTACGAACTGATATACGCATAGTTCGCTCGAGCACAAGATATGTTGCTCGAGTGACCAGACACAACAAGTTTTACCGCTCGATCGCAGAATACAAACTCCTAGTAGTTTTGCATACAAAGGTCGTCGCTCGAGCACAAGAAACTTCGCTTGAGCGAAGAATGCAAACTCCTAGTATTTTTACAAACCTACAAAAGTACTAGAGTTTCACAAAGACCGCTCGAGCGCAAGAAGTATCGCTCGAGCAAAAGAACAAAATCTGGGCAACACAACTTTGAAAAATAAGCCACCAACCTGTTCCAAACGCAATCAACACAACCCAATAACCAAATTCAAGAAGGAATAGTGAGAAACAAGGCAAAAACAACTATATATAACAACAAAATCCGAATCCAAAACATCATATTTGTCGTGTCCAAACCAGAATCGCTATATAAATTTTTATCTTTTTTTTATTTTTGTATGGTTTCTATTTGTTTTTTTTTTTTTTTTTTCAATTTATTTAACATGGAGTGGTGGGTTTCTAATTTTTAAATTTAATTTATCCGTGATTTCTATTTGTTTTTAATTATTATTTTTTAGATAAGTTATATGTGAGTTAGATATGTGATAGACATGTGAGTTTTATTGATTTAAAGTATGATGGTGAGAGATATTTTTAAACTAGATTTGTTTGGATAAACTTTATAGATTTTTAAAATTTGATATTGAGATGCAAAAGAACGATTTTAATTGAATAAATAAAAATCAAATTTATTAATTTTATCTATTTGTATATCTGGTTTTTAGTTTTTTTTTTTAAATTTTTTTTTTTTTTTTTATGTCAGAGTATAATATATAAGATATAGATAGATATCCACAACTTTTATGAAAAATATTATCTAATTTTTTGGGAAAGAGAGAAGGAATGCAGGTTTTAGTTTTTTTTTTGTTGGAAATCAGTGAGAGAGATTAGGATGGAGAGATTATGAGATATTTTTGTTATCTTTCTATTTGAAATCCATAAATAAAGGGATAATTATTATTTTTAAAATAATTAAATAAATAAATTAGTCAATAATTTTTATAATCTATTTTATAAATTGATCAATCAATAATTTTAGAAAATTGATTAATTTGTCCCATTTAGTGATTTAAAATTTTGATAGATATAGATAAAAAAAAATAGATAATTCTTATCTAAATTCTTATCTTCTTTATCTTTGTGTGGTTTGTATTTGTTCTCTTTTTTTTTCAATTTATTTTAGATGGAGTTGTGAGTTTCTATATTTTTTTAAAATTTAATTTATCTGTGGTTTCTATTTTTTTTTAATTATTATTATTTAGGTAAGTTATGACGCTACTTAAATATGTGAGTTTTATTGATTTAAAGTATGATAGTGGGAGATATTTTCAAATCAAATTTGTTTAGATAAACTTTATAGATTTTTAAAATTTAAAATTAGATATTGAGAGGCAAAAAAATATTTTAACTGAATAAATAAAAATCTAATTTATTAATTTTATCTGTTTGTATATTTGATTTTTAATTTTTTTAATATAATATATAAGATATAGATAGATATCCAGAATTTTCATGAAAAATATTATCTGATTTTTTGGAGGAGAGAAAAAGAATGCAAAGAAATATTTTAACTGAATAAATAAAAATTAAATTTATTAATTTTATCTGTTTGTATGTTTAATTTTAAAATTTTTTAATGTAATATGTAAGATACAGATAGATACCCACAATTTTCATGAAAAATATTATCTGATTTTTTAAAGAAGAGAAAAAGAATGCAAGTTTTAATATTTTTTTTTGGGGAAAATTGGTGAGAGAGATTATGATGGAGAGATTATGAAATCTTTTTGTTATCTTCCCATTTGAAGTCCATAAATTAAGTGATAATTATTATTTCTAAAATAATTAAATAAATAAATCAGCCAATCGATTTTTTTAATCTATTTTATAAATGGAAAAATCAATAATTTTTTAGAGAGAGTTTGGAGCTCTTAGGAGGTTTTTCATTAGAAATCCCATTTTTCTTATATAGATAGATATAGATATTTATATTTGTTTTAGATATTTTTTTAATATACAAATTATTTTTTTTAGATTTTTTATAAAAATAATTTAACAATTCCATCACTAACCATAATGTATGTGAATCGAATTTATTAATTTTATCTATTTATATATCTGATTTTTAATTTTTTTAATCAATATATAAGATATAGATAGATATCCACAATTTTCATGAAAAATATTATTTGATTTTTTGGAGAAGAGAAAATGAATGCAAGTTTTAATATATTTTTTTTGAAAATTGGTGAGAGATTGTGATGGAGAGATTATGAAATATTTTTGTTATCTTCTCATTTGAAATCTATAAATTAAGGGATAATTATTATTTCTAAAATAATTAAATAAATAAATCAGCCAATATATTTTTTTAATCTATTTTATAAATTGAAAAATCAGTAATTTTTGAATGAAAGTTTGGAGCTCTTAGGATGTAGTAATAATGAGAGAAGTCAAAAAGGCTTATGGATTGGGAGAAGTCAATAAGATTGGGATATTAGAGCTCCAATAAAGCTTGTGGGTTTGAAATCTCTTTTTTCTTATAATATATATATATATATACATTCGAATTTTGCAAGTGAAGTCCTTGTGGAATGCATTATTATTCTTCTATACCACTACTAGGACCACCAGGTTTATTATAGTGGATGTTTCATGCTGTCATGTTTCAAACCGGAGAACATGGAGAATCTCTTGGAAATTATAACTATATTCCATCCAAATTTTATGCACAAACCATTAATCATTTATTAACTACCCTGGAAACTTCATTAATAATTAAAGCAAATGTAATTGAGTGCTCTAATATTGATTTGTATTGAGATTCGTGTAAAATGTAAAGTAGCAGAATAATGTATAAAAAAAAATAAAAATAAATAATTGTTAATAAATTAAGTGCATTTTGTACATTCACTATGTTAGTCACAATTATTTACAAACAATGCATTTGAGAAAGATTTTGAAAAATTATGTTTACACTTCTTACAAAGTTGCACCTTTGAATTTTGAGAATGAGAAGTTATACGAACATAATTTTTATACGAAATTCAAATTAAAATATTAATTATTATTACTCATAATTTTGAAAATATTACTACCACAATATTATGAATGATCTTTATGCCTAAATTGTTTGCTTGTAAATATGTTTCTTTTAAAAAATGAATTCGCATAGCAAGTATGTTTTGACACCACCACTCTCTGAATTCATTTAGTTTCTTCACTATTAAAAATGTTAAAAAAGTATTTTAAAATTTGTAAAATATTTTTGGATTGATTACGTTTAGTATTTTTATCAAAATCTTATTTTGGTTTCTTTACCTTTAATTAGGATATTTATCTTTTTATACTTTAAGGCCTGGTTTGGGAAAACTAAATAAGTCCATACTTTTTATCTTTTTATCTTTTTTGAGTCACATTAATCAATATCTCTTATTTATTTTTTTACACATCTTTTTATAAAAAGTCAAAAAGTACACTTATTTAGAACATCCCAAACAACCCTTAAGTTAGATTGCATTGTCCCTCTTTTGAGGCTGACTAAAATTGAAAAATATGCTACAACATGACATTTTGGTAAAATTACAATAGACGAAAGTGAGATTTTAGTTAGAAAGTAGGGTGCCTAAAAAAAAAAAAAAAAACAAACTTGTGGTTTAAATGGCAATTTTATTAATATAATTAATGTTAAATAGACTAAAAGAGTAACATACAATTTAATTTGAAGTGTAAAAAATTAATTGTCATAAATAAATAAATAAATAAAAATTACCAAAGTATTTTTTTGATAAAAGTTAGCAATTAATCAATAACTTCAATTAAGTGAAAGAACATTATTATTGATGTTCAAAAATTAGACCACTTTTAGTGACGTGTGGTGTGAAGAAAAAAATGATTAGTAGATTTTGAAAGTTGATTTAAAATACTAAAACTGCAATTTGTTAGTTGACAGCTAAGATAAAGCAACAAAATTGAAGAGCAATAATGCAAAATAAAATAGTAAAACTGCAATTTTCTTCCATTAGTGCCCATGATAATTAGCATCAAAATTCAAGCAAGGAAGAAAAGTACAGAGACTTGAGAGGTTGTATATATGTTGGATCCACATGAAATAACACTTCCAAAACTTGCCCCCTTAGCGGACAAAGTAAACTGCACCACTCCCCCCACAACATATATATACATATACATAGTTTTCATATGTATATATATGTATATATATATAATAAAAGCGGGTAAAAATGAATTTGAGAGTGCCCAAACGAATCTTCTCGGCGGCGATGGTCTCCTATTTGGTGGAGCCGACCTTGGATCCGGCAGCGGCGTTGGCCGGTACAGCTTGTTTCTTGGATGATGCGAGGGAGCACTTGTCTTTTCTCTCGTCGTGGTTCATTTGTTGTTGTCTGCACTCTAGACTACAAAAAGCACTGTCTCCTCTGCAAAATTACCCAAAAAACAAAACACAAACACAAACACAAATTAATATTAAAACTAGAGATAGTTGTGATTATTTATTTTTGATGATCAAACTATAGAGAGAGAGTTAGTTGACCCAGATCAATCCAGGCATATATGAGAGTGGTGGTTATTTAATTTTTTATGATAGCTTAATTATAGATCAAATCAAATGATATTAGTTTACATTTATTGAAATCGTGCTATTTACGCTTTTATAAACACATCCTTCTAAACAGGAAAACAAAATCTCCAAAAATCAGAAAAGTGAGAGAGAGAGAGAGAGAGAGAGAGAGAGAGAATCCCATCTACCAAAAAGTAGGCAAAGAAAATCAAAATCAAAATTTAAAGTTTTTTTTTTTTTTTTTTTTTTTTTTTTTTTTTTTTTTTTCAGAAACGAAAACTGGAGTACAAGACTCAAACCCATGAAATTGAAAGAAAACTAATAAATATAAACAATGAATTCTGAGAAAACTATGCCTGAGCAATCAGAAAAAAATGCATATTTCATGCGAGTTTTTGTTATTATTAACAAATTTTAAAAGATTGGAGAGAAAATTAACTCAATAAGATATTTATATTTATTTGAGTATGAGTTTTTGAGAAAGAGAGGCAACATATACTTGTACATGTAGATGTCACGGCCGGGGACTAAACGGCGCTTACAAAGAGAGCAAGCCCTCAAGAAGTTAGAGGTCTCCAACTCTGCGAAATTCCGACGCTGGTTCCGAGGTGAGGCTGCGGCGGCGCCACCGTCAACGCCACCGCCCTGCGGCGGAGGAGGGGCCTCTGCCATGCTTAGATCCAAGGTGAACTCAGTGATGCTAGTAGTTCTCTTCATCGGAGGGCGTGGTCTCTTCCCCAACAACATCTTCTTCTTCTTCTCTCTTTCTCTCGCTTTTCTTATTATTATTATTGTTACTCTGCTACTCTTCGAGGCTGACGATATAGAAAGAGAGAGACAGAGAGCGAAAATTTTAGAGAGAGTTTTTTTTTGGAGAGAGAAAGTTTGGGAAGAGGGGGGGGGGAGTGGGAATGGAGATGTTGGGAGGATAAATGGAGGGAGGGGGATCCAGGGTAGGAGAGAATCTGGACCGTTGCGTTTTTTCAGCCTCTGCGATTGAGGGACGTCCACGTCAGTGATTCTCATTTGTCTTTGGAGACAGCACCTTCAAATTCGAGATGATGCAAGTTTCCATTTGCTCCAAAATTATGCGGTTGTTTTTGTCTAATATGGGCTGGTCTCATTTGCTGGTCAATTTGAAAGAGTGTTTAATTTTAAGGTCGATTCGGTGATTTGAACGCTTTTTTTTTTTAAAAGTAAAATATTTATAAAAAAATTAAAATATAATCAAGTATCATATATTGATTGAATCATAAATAAATAATTATTTTTGAAATTATATTTACTATTTATTTTTTTAAAACAAATATAATTTAAATATATAGTTATTAATAGCTGATCATTTTAATTTTTTATATGAATATATTCTACTAAAGGTGAACGGTTCATATTATCAAGGTTGGTCCCAAATATAAGCTCAAACGCTATCTCCAGTTGAATGGTTAACTTGAGAGAATTCAAACTCAATTAATATTTACTGGTTAAAATTATAGTTTATTTTTTTAATTTTTTAATTTTTTTGGTGATTTTGAAGAAGTTACAAGTGTCAAATGTTAAATGGCATCTAGTAATATTTGAAAATTACCAAATAATCAGTCTCCATTTGCTTTTATAATGCTTTATTTACTGGTTAACCTAGGGGGTTGTGACACTTTGATAAGGTTTTAGGACATAAACCCTGAGATGTAAGGTTGTACACTCCCCAGGACCAACTTCCAGAGGTTTGGTGTAGTGGTTTTAGGATGGCTCTTTAAATACTGGACGACTCGTATCTAGAGGTCGGGAGTGAGGTCGAATCTTGGCAGCTGCAATTTTTGACTAACACTACAACAGAAATCACTTTTCGCGACTAAAATTGAAGTTTTCGTCGTTGAAAGTAGGCCAATTGGCGACTAAAATGGAATTAGTCGCCAAAATTGAGAACTTTTGCCGACTAAAATAGTTTAGTCGCCAAATATAAGCTTTTTAGCGACTAACAGGCAGTTTAGTCGCCAATTGTAGGGTTTTTAGCAACTGAATGTTGTTTAGTAGCCAAAAGTCACAGTTTTTGGCGACTAAAATAATTTTAGTCGCCGATTATATCTGTTTTGCCGACTACACACATTTTAGTCGCTGAATGTGTAGGTTTTTGGCTACAAAAAAAAAAATTTAGTAGCTAAAAACTGTCAATTGCCGACTAAAACAGGTTTAGTAGCCAAAAGGGAACGTTTTTGGCGACTAAAACCAGATTTAGTCGCCAAAACTTATTTATTTTTAGACGGAACTTTATTTTTGTGCGACAAAAAATAATTAGTAGCCGAAATTTATAGCATTGGCGACTAAAAATTAATTTTAGTCGCCAAAAGTGGGCCAAATTTTTTTTTAATAAATCATTTATTTTTTACATAAATTATATTTAATAAAAATAATTTTATTTATAAATATTGTTTTGTATTAATACCGGACAATATATTATATAAATAATATATATTTCATATATATTCATGTGATTTGTAGTGGCATAGTGGAGGGAGTGTGTGGCTAAAGGTGTGAAATGTGTTGGAGGGCTACGGTTCGAAACTCAGAAACAGCAAAAAAAAGTGGGATTTTTTTTTTTTTTTGACGAAACACCTTTGGCGACTAAAAGTTTAGTCGCCAAAAGTTCTTATTTTGGCGACTAAACGGTTTAGTCGCCAAAAGTTCTTATTTTGGCGACTAAACGGTTTAGTCGGCGTTTGGTTGAGTATTCGCGACTAAACTATTAGTCGGTGAATGTGTGATTTTGAAAAGTGTAAAACACTATTGGCGACTAAATTATTTGTCGCCGAAGACGTCATTTTTGGCGACTAAAACAGGTTTAGTCGCCAATACCTCCCGCGACCATTTATTGGCGACAAAAGCAGCGACTAAAATTTTTTGTCGGGGAAACCAAAAACTCGACTTTTAGCGACTAAAAGTGGACATTTGGCGACTAAAAGTGGACCTTTAGTCGCCAAAGGTGATTTTTCTTGTAGTGTAAAATGGTGTTTGCATTGTGGAGTCGGTGCATACACTCGAGGTTTGCCCATCGTCCTACTCCGGTTAGCAGACATTAGGTAGTTGATTTCGAAATCTGCAGAGAACTGGTTTGGAAAGTTTACTCATTAACAAAAATAATAATAATAATAATAATAGTGGAAAAATAAAGTCCAGTAGAATAAATAGATTAGGTGTATGTGTTAAATAGCTTGTTTATTGTAGATGTTAAATAGCTTGTTTATTGTAGTTTATAAATAGATGATGTAATACCTATTGAGTTTTCAAAATAAAAAAATATACATTGAGATTGGAATAGAATTTGGTTTCTCTCTCTAACCCTTGGGGGTTTTATCCCTAATTGGGGTATTTGTCTTCTCTTTCTCAATTTGATTCTTGATTTGCATGTAAATTACATCATTTGATATCAGAGCAAAGATTTTGATCCTATTGTCTCATAATCTAAATGGTTCCTCATCTAAATTCAACACCACGGAACCCATGCACCTGATTTGGAGCCTTCGTCGTTGTTGAAATTCAACTTCGCAAATTCAAGTCCTCTCAGTTGCGATTCGTGTTCGGCTTTTCGATTGACACTAGAATTCGAAGCTGTCTCTCATTGATTCAAGTTCTGGTTCTCAGCTAACCCTAGTCGACGAAGGACACAGTTGCAATTCGAAGTTTTGTGCAACTTCAGTTCAAAGGATATGGTTGATTCGAGTTCACAAGGGTAATCTGGGTCTTGATTCGTCACTGATTGGAACTCGATCAATCAATTTCACAGGTCACTCTTTGACTTCGAATCTGAATTTCAGTTCGAGATCACGACTTCTGACCCTTGAATTCATATGTGACTCGCATCAGACCAGTTTCGAATCCTAGTTTTGTTCTCTTGCAATGAAATCATACTTGGTCTGTTGTTTGGAGTTGTTCTGGACTCGATTGATTGAAATCAACATGTGGTTTCAATTTGTGATCTGAGTTCGTGACTCAAGGAATCCAAATTTGAATCCATTTCGGATCGCTCGTGAAGCCTACTCAAGTTCGCGACTCAAGGAATCAAAATCTAGATTAGGTGTATGTTAAATAGCTTGTTTGTTGTGGTTTATAAATAGATGATGCAATACCTATTGTACTAAGTTTTTGGAATAAAAAAAATATACATTGAGATTGGAGTAGAATTTGATTTCTCTCTCTAACTCTTAGGGGTTTTACTCCTAATTGGGACATTTGTCTTTTCTCTCTCAATTTGATTGTCTCCATAAATTGCTCAGAACAATGATGTGTGGTGGAGATTATTTGAATTTTTGTAAAGTTTATGTATAGAATAAATTTAAATCACATATTAAAATTTCTAATAAAATTCTAGACAAGTTTCCTGGATTGATAATATTACTATAATAAAAAACTATGGAAAATGTTATAGGTCCCAAATTTCTTACCAAACAAAGACCAAATGTCTCACATGAGTTTGTGGACCCCACACCCATGTGAGATATTTGATCATTTGTTTGGTAAAAAATTTTAATATCCCTAACATTACTCAAAAATTATTAGATAGCGGGGAGTATTATGCCATATTTTATGTGATACTTTTAATAAATAAAAAATAATAATTTAATATTAAGCTAGTTATATTTTGTTTTTAAATTGCTTAACAAAAGTAAATCTCTCATAAAAAGTCACTATATCGTTAATTTGAATTAATATGTATATTCATTTATTTTAAATATTTTTTTTTATTAAAATGACATAATTTTTAAAATGTGGCTCAACATTAGTCTTTGTAAGTTTTTTATTTACAACTCATTTTCTCTTCTCGGATGTCAAAATAATGCCCTAAAAACAATCATTAGCATTTTTCTATACAAAAGGTTAAAACTTGCAATCAATTTGATTGAACCATCCAATTAGTCTTCCGAGAATTATGGCTCCAAGGACTTTGCACCAAATGAAGTGACTGAGTTTGCGATGTGAAGGGAAGCTGGAACAACGGCAAGTTGGCAATATTTTGCTATTTAAAAAATTTAAGTTAAGTTTGGCATCCTCAAAAAAATTTAAAAAGTCAAAAATTCACTATCTTATTTAAGTCACATCATCTTATTTAAGTCACATCATTTCTCTAATAGATCACTTCAAACACAATCCAAATCCAACACATATTTCATTAAAAGTAAAAAAATGCACTTATTTAATCTTCCCAAACTTAGCCTTAATAATAAAATTAAAGTAAATTTCAAATTTTTATGACTCCATATGGCCACACCATAAATAATTGTGTTTACGTTTCTAATTAATTTATGTAAAAACAATAAATAAAATTATTTGTTATAGCTTTAAAGAGGTGCTAATATAATCATTACAACGTTAAGGAGCTGGCAGCACCATGTCAGCTCTGTTGTGAAATATTTAGATAATTATCAAAAGAGACGTGATTGAAATTTTAATAAGTTTTGAATCAAAGTGAAAATAGAGAAAATTTTTACCATGTGAGAAGTGTGGTATGTCATGTGATAAATCACATGATATAATGAATAATAGTATATAGTAGATGTTTCATCACCTATAAATAAGTGTATTTACATGGTAATGAATATAGAGAAAATTTTTGAATTATATGTATGATCATTTATTTACTCTTTCATTATGACTCTTCCTTCTTTATTTATTTTTTTTTCAGCACGAGATTTTAGCCATCTGAGAAGACAAAGCTACTAAGTGGTTGTATTAAGTATAAATAAATTCTAAAACTAATTTTATATTTCCTTAATATATTTACTTGATACCAAATATATAATTTTTGTTAAATTTAGTAATCATGCCAAATCTTTCAAAATTAGAATTCTCAACTCTTGATATTTCTAGAGAGAGAGAAAAAAAAAAAAAAAAACATTTATCTTTGATTCTTGAGGTTGAGATCTACCTCGAGGCAATGAATCTTGGGGATACCATAAAACATAAAATAAAGCATTCTTGCAAGATCACGCAAAGGCAATAATATTCATTCGCCATCATTTTCAAGAAGAATTAAAAACGAGTATCTCATGGTAAAAGATCCACTAATTTAGTGGAATAATTTGAAGAAGAGATACGAACACCAGAAGACTGTAATCCTCCCAAGAGCCTGTTATGATTGGTTGCACCTGAGGTTGCAAGATTATAAATCAATTAGTGAGTACGATTCTCCTATATTTAAAATAATTTCTCGATTAAAATTACGTGGAGAAAAAATTACTAAAGAAGATATGCTTGAAAAAACATTCTCCACATTTCACGCTGATAATGTGCTCCTGCAACAGCAATATAGAGAGAGCTTCATTTTTCAAAGTACTCTAAACTGATTTCATGCCTTCTTGTGGTTAAACAAACTAATCAATTCTTATTGAAAAAATTATCTATCCTATTGTAGACACCCCATTTTTGACCGTCCTTATGACTTGGACGTCATCGCTTACACACCCAATGATGAGTGTATATGCTTGTCAAGTGTTCGAAGTCCTCAACAGAATGTCATAGCTTTGAGCCTTTCAAACCCTACACCCCTGTTGCCTTATTTTTGGACCAAAACCTTGGATTTTCAATCCTGCAACCTCTTGTGGCCTGTCGGCCATTGCTATGGGCTGCCGGCCATTTCTTTTGGTTGCCGGCCACTGATGTGGCCTGTTGGCCACCAATGTATTTTGCAGATATTTTTCTGCCAACTGTGCCAGCTGGTGGCACAGATGCATGGACCTTCATACATATGTATATATAGATATTTCTGAGGGAGTTGCATAGTTTTCTATATATAGAAGGCCTCCCCTTTCATTTTTAAGGTTGGATTTTTTTAGTGCAAAAAATTCTCTCTCTCTCTCTCTCTCTCTCTCTACAATTCTCTCAATCTCTTGAAATTTCTTAGCTTTTTGTAAGCTTCAGCTTATACACTCTTAACCAAACCTCTCTATCTTTGAGTTGAGGCATCTTTGAGCCTTGTTTGAGCTCTTGATGGTGTGTTTGTCTTGATTTGTTGCCTAGAATTGATTCTCCTCTTCAAGAGGTATAAAGCTTTACTTCTCTACTTGCTTTATTTACTCTTTTTCTACTATTTTTCCTTTATTTTTGGGCTGTACAAACTCTGTATTTTTGGGCTAAAACTTGGGTTTTAAGGCCAATAAAAGTTGAGGGGTGGTTCATCCTTCTTTATACCTTGCTCTCAAGGCCTTTACCCTTGTATTTCCCACCTTTACACTATCTTTTTTTGAGCTTTTAAACACTGATTTTCAGAGTCATTTCAGTAGCTAAAATCATGGTTTGGAGTCCAAAATTGGAGGGGTTAGCCTCCCCTCCTTGTGTTTTGCTTACTAGCCTAGCATGATCCATGTTTTAGCATATTGTTCTAGCCATTTTTGTCTTATTTCTAGTATGTTTTAGGACTTATTTAGCACTGTTTTACGACTATGTTTAAATGTTTATTGCATTTGAGCCTTATATTGCATGCTTGTAGTGTAATTGTCCTTATAAGTTTTGTGGTTTAGACCTTAGACACCACCTTATTTGAGTTGATTGCATTTATTTAGTACTTTTCTTACTTGTTCTCACCTTTAATCACCTCTGCAACCTCCCTCATTTCTTGGCTTTTTCTTTGTTTTGAAAGTGGTTTCAAATTATGTGTTTGTTTAAGCATGAGATTGAGGTGTCATGCTTAATAGTTTGATCCCTTTGGGGGTTCATTACCAACGGTATGATGTCTCTTTCATACCCAAAGCAACACTTGGTTTGAGCCCTCTTTCCATTAGAGGACTTAAATTCACTTGTGAACTTAATTGATTAAAGAATTGAGATGTAACTAAAATGAAGTAATAAAATTGGTGAATAAAAAAGAGCAGGATAATAATTTGGTTTAAGTTCAATCGGACGTTAGTTGAACCCTTGAGTCTTGAATCGTTTCATACTCATGAGTGATGAAAACAGTTCAAGATTCATTGTCAACTACTTCCCTTGATCTTTCATGATAGGGAGGTGGTTTTGAGAGTTTTGTTTTGTTGTATTCATTGAACTTACACACTTGATTTATAAGTCATCATGCAATGAAATTGCATCCATTAGTGGTTTGTGAATCAAACTTACTACTCTTTTGAACTGTTTAAATGATAAAGAGGGGTAAATTGTGCAAACAAACCCTTGAGAATACCATGTCCCTACTCTGTTTGCTCTCTATTGCAGCAGGAAAGTCCAGTCATCAATGGCCAACAAGCCATCTACCGGCCACCAATGCAAAATCTAGCAATGTACTTTTGAAGCAGAACAGAGTTGGTTCTGAGGTAGAAATCAGTGCAAGTGTTTAACTGTGCAACAGAGGCATTTGGCAGTAGAAACAGTGGCTTTTTCGGGTAGAAAGTCCGCGCATGCATGAGCATTCCTCGTTTCCCAAGGCAGAGTAATTAGAATAGCTAGCTTAGCACTCTTTTTATGTTGTATTCATATAAATAATTATTTCATTTTGATTTGTGTTAATAATTAGTTAGCTAGAATAGCTAATTAATTTGGTTTGTAATAATTAGTTAAGTAGTTTAGCTAAATTATTCATTTGAGTTTGTAATAATTACTTAATTAGTTAGTTAGTTAGTTCATTCAGACCCTCCCGTGTGAGGGTGCAATGTTGTAATAATGTATATGTCTTCCAACCTCACGTCTTTCTCCCTTTTATTTACTAGCTTATGATGGCTAGTTTAGACCATCATGTTTTGTTTAGCATTCTCCATGTTTGCATCAATTTATATTGCATGCACCGAGACTCAGTTCATTATTCTAACTTGCATTATTAGTTTAAATACTTCTTTGAATACGTGCTTAGACCGCATGCTATCAAATTGATTCATTTGCCACATTAGTAGCCGAGCCTAGTAAATTGCATATCGCATGTATTGCATTAGTCATATCGCATAGTTAGGAATCATGCATTTTTCTAACTCGTTTCTCTTTTGGCTTGGAGTACTAAGTGAGCCTTTACTCGCTTTAGCATATTGCATGTTGATGTTGTCATGCTTAGCATGCTTGCCATGAGGCTAATTGCTTAAGTGCTATAACTGTTTGAATGCCTGTAAATGAAGGTTAATTGCTTGAAATGAAATAATTTGAGTAATGTTCATATGCGATCACTTTTTTAAGTGGTACATATTCAAAACAATTTTCAAAACAAATATGAATCAAGTGTTCCAATTCTTGCAAGTTAGTCTATACTTGTATGTGTGCGCATCATATAGTAATGTTAGTCTAATAATCGGAACAAGAGTATGTAATATAAATAAGATTCACATTATGATTAGTAGAGGCCGATCTTTGATCGGGCAAGCAGGGGTGCTCAATTTATGACCTTTCCCTCTCGTACCTAAGTTCCCGAGTTGAGACAATCTTGGTGATGACAAACACGTGGTCTTTGGCACAAGTCATGGGTTTCCTAAATTTTCCAAAAATATTTAGATGGCGACTTTGTATGTGGCAAAGCAGTCCATTTTTAGCAATTTGATTCAAAATCATTTTTCCCAAGATTTGTTGGATTTGGACTATTTGGTGTTTATCTATGTCACATTGCACTTGTGGAATCAGATTTAGAACTGCGGGAGTCCGATATTGTAAGGCTTATTCGTTTTTCGAAAGGTGGCACGAAAAGTCAAGCTACACCCGTCCAACCGGTTCTGCTCCATTCTCTGAAGTGAATGAGGTTTCATTTCATGGTTGTGGATGAGGGAGAGGTCATGGTTTTGTACGTGGTTGAGGTAAAAATAATTACCGAATCTGTGGAGATATGTTCAGAAAAATGACATGTCATTCCACTAAAAATGAAATAATTCTGGAACATCACAAGAAAAGGGAAAAGGTTTACAGAATAAACCTCCCAAGAATCATGAAAATGCTTGTTACAGATGTGGCATGACAGGGCATTGGTCGCGTACCTGTCATATCCTAAACATTTGGTGGATCTTTATCAAACCTCGATAAAAGAAAAAGAAAAAATAAAAGGAATTGAGATGCATTTCAGAGATCATTATGAACCCATTAATAATAATCATCTTGATGTGTTTGATTTCTTTGAAGACCCTGACGAAAAAATTGATTATTTAATTGGTGATGGAAATGCTCACACTGATTAATTTGATTTTCTAGATATCATATTTTTGGATTATGCTTTGTATTGTCCTGTTTTACGATTTTGAAATTAGTATTTTTTTTCTATTTTGGAGTGTTTGTTTTCTTGTTTTAGCTAGGCCTTCAGAGTTTGACAGTTTGTATTTTTCCTATTTTGAGAATAATGCATTTCAGTTTTTTATAGGCATGGCTTTCATTGATGCATTGACTAACTCCAAAATAATTGGTGATGATATTTGTCTAGTGGACAGTGCAACCACACACACAATCTTACATGGTGCAAAATATTTTATACAATTAGTCATGAGAAAAACTAATGTCCATACAATTTCAGGTTTTGCAAACCTAATTGAGGGCTTCGGAAGAGCCAATATTATGTTGTCAAATGGAACAAAAATTTGTATTGATGAAGCTCTATATTCTACCATATCTAGAAGAAATCTATTAAGTTTCAAAGATATATGTCATAATGGTTATCATATTGAAAATTTTCCTGCATTTTCATTTGGATTATATTATACGACAATAAAAATGATTAAATCACATATTGTCATGCACCAGAAGTGCACTGACCCAAAAATATTTATGCTATGGCATGGCTGACTTAAGCATCCGAGATCTATAATAATGTGTTGAATAATTAAAAATTTGCATGGACATCCATTAAAGAACCAAAAGATTCTTTTACCAAGTGATTATCCATGTTCTTCCTGTTCACAAGGGAAATTAATTATCAGACCATCACCCACAAAAGTAATTATTGAATCTTCATCCTTTTTGCAAAGAATTCAAGGGGATATATATGGACCTATACACCCTTCTTGTGGACCATTTCGTTATTTTATGGTTTTAATAGATGCATCAACCAGATGGTCACATAATTGTTTACTTTCGACACGTAATGTTACATTTGCTAGACTCCTTGCTCAGATAATTAGATTGTGAGCATATTTTTCAAAGCATCCTATCAAGACAATTCGTCTTGATAATGCCAGTGAATTTACATCCCGCGCATTTGATAATTATTACATGTCCATTGGCATTGATATTGAACACCTTGTTGCACACTCATATCCAAAATGGTTTAGCAAAATCTTTAAGAGACTTCAGTTGATTGCTCGACCTTTTCAACATAGGGTCATGCTATATTGCATGCGGCATCTTTGATTCATGTCAGACCAACTACGTATCATGAGTACTCGTCATTACAACTTGTATTTGGTCAACCACCAAATACTAGTCACCTTAGAGTGTTTGGTTGTGCGGTTTATGTTCCTATTGCACCTCCACAACGCACTAAGATGGATCCACAACGTAGGCTTGGAATTTATATTAGTTTTGGTTCTTCGTCGATCTTTAGATATCTAGAACCTTTGACTGGTGATTTGTTTAAGGTACGATTTGAGGATTATAATTTTGTTGAAACAATTTTCCCGTCATTAGGGAGAGACAAGTCGCAGCCTGAAGCTCGACAGAAAATCGTTTAGAATACTTCGACGTTATCTCATCTTAATCCTCGTACTAATTAATGTGAACTAGAAGTTCAAAGGATCATTCATTTGCAAAGTATTGCAAATCAGTTATCGAATGCATTCACCGACACAAAAAATGTGACAAAATCTTACATACTAGCAGCTAATACCCTAGCAAGAATTGATGTTCCCGTCAGACAATCAATGGGTATAGTAGCAAATGAGTCTAAGGCACGCTAGAAGCATGGGAGACTCATAGGTGCAAAAGACAAAATTCCTTGAAAAAGGAAAGCTCAAGAACAAACAGTTGGTACTCTAGAAGAAACTATAAATGGATCTCCTAGAGAAATCATACCCATAAATGAAAGCACCCCTGAAGAGGCTAGAACCACAAAACAGGCTATAGTAAGTCTATCTCAATCTCCTACTTATGAACCTCCAAAAGAGAAATCTCCTAAAGAGTTATTCCATGAAGTGAAAAAGGTACCTAAAAATAATGAGATCTCAATATATTATATGAGTACAAGAGAAGTTTGGGATATAAATCAAATTGTTGTCAATGATATATTTTCGTTTAAAGTTGCTCTTGACATTATCAAAAGTGATGCTGAAAACATTATCAAAAGTGATGATGACAATGAACCACAAACTATCGAGGAATGTTGATAGAGAAATTATTGGCCAATGTGGAAAGAAGCAATACAAACAGAGTTAAACTTGCTTACCAAACGTGAAATTTTTTTGGACCTGTAGTCCAAATCCCCGGAAGGGATACAGCCTGTGGGATATAAATAGGTGTTTGTTCGACAACATGATGAGCAAAATAAAATTGTAAGATATAAATCATGACTTGTTGCGCAAGATTTCTCGTAGAGACCTGGTATTGATTATGAGGAAACATATTCACCCATAATGGATGCAATTACATTTAGATTTTTGATTAGCTTGGTAATCACATAAAATTTAGATATGCGTCTAATGGATGTAGTTATAGCATATTTATATAGATCACTAGATAGTGATATATATATATATATATATATATGAAACTCCTTGAAGGATTTAAAATGCCAGAAGCATCTAATTCAAAACCCAAAAATATTTATTCAATCAAGTTACAAAGATCTCTATACGGGTTGAAACAATCCAGACGCATATGTATAATCGGCTCAGTATATATCTATTGAAAGAAGGATATGTAAATGATCCGATTTGTCCATGCATTTTTATTAAGAAATTATAATCTGAATTTGCAATTGTTGTAGTATATGTTGATGATTTGAATCTTGTAGGAACTCCAGAAGAGCTTACAAAAACTATAGAATATTTAAAGAATGAATTTGAAATAAAAGATCTTGGTAATACAAAATTTTGTCTTAGCCTGCAAATCGAACATTTTCCAAATGGGATTCTTGTACATTAATCAACATATACAGAAAAAGTCTTGAAGAACTTTTATATGGATAAAGCTTATCATTTGAGTACTTCTATAGTTGTTCGATCTCTTGATGTGAAAAAAACGATATTTTTCAATCTCGAGAAGATCATGAAAAACTCCTTGGTCCTGAAGTAACATATCTTAGTGCAATTGGTGCTCTCATATATCTTGCAAATTGTACCAGGCTTGATATTGCATTCATTGTCAATTTATTAGCAAGATATAGTTCCACACCAACCTGAAGGCATTGAAATGGAGTAAAGAAAATAGTACATTATCTTCGTGGAATAACTAATATGGGTTTATTTTATTCAAATGAACCAAAGTTGCAAGTTAATCGGATATGCAAATGCTAGATATCTATCTGATCCACATAAAGCTAAATAACAAATAGGATATGTTTTTACCTATAGACATACAGTTATATCTTGGCGATCAGTAAAACAAACATTTTTTACTACTTCTTCAAATCACTTAGAGATACTTGCAATTTACGAAGCAAGTGGAGAATGTATTTGACTTAGATCCATGATCCATTATATTCAAGAAAGATGTGCATTGTCTTTAACAAAAGATAGTCTAACTATATTATATGAAAATAATGTTGCGTGTATCACACAGATTAAAGAAAGCTATATCAAAGGTGATAAGACTAAACACATTTCACCAAAATTCTTTTACACACATGAGCTCGAGAAGAATGGTGATATTGATGTTCAGTAGATACGCTCAAGTGATAATCTGGCACATCTTTTTACCAAAGCACTACCGACTGCAACATTTAAGAAGTTGGTACATAATATCGTGATGGGTGGGCACAAAGACCTATTCTGCAACATTGATGGGGAGTTATCAATTTTAGTAGATTTGTAGATTGTATTCCTTTTCCTTCGTCTAAAGTTTTTTGCCACTGGGTTTTCCTTAGCAAGGTTTTAATGAGGCAATCTAAACAAATCAAATAGAAGAATATTGTACTCTTTTTTCTTCACCAAAGGTTTTTTTCCCATTGGATTTTCCTTGGTAAGGTTTAACGAGGCATATTTTAGTATATGGTTATCTAATGGGAAGTGTTGTAAAATATTTGAACAACCATCAAAAGAGATGTAATTGGAATTCTAATGAGTTTTGGGCCAAAGTGGAAATAGAGAAAAGTTTTGTCATGTTGGAAGTGTGGTATGCCATGTGATAAACCACATAGTATGATGAATAGTGGTGTATAGTGGAGGTTTCATCACGCATAAATAGGTGTGTTTGTGTGATGCCCCAAAATTTGAGAACATCATAATAAGGTTTAGAATTTAAAATCAATTTTCTTAATTAAGAACTCCTCATCAATGTTGCCACTAAGTTTACCATCATCCATTAATTAACAATACAGAAATTAAAAGTTCTTAAATTACAGCTCCAATAAAACTAAAGATTTAGTCTTAGTATATGAAAAAAAAAAAAGTTAGTGAAAAATTAGAAAATTTAGAAAAATGGTTCATGGAACTTTGGCATGCTTCAAGCTAACCAGGGCTGAATGTCGCCTTCCAACACCTCGGTATTTCCTTCAGTTTCTTCAGTACCTGGCATGAAACGCCAGGGCAACGGGAATGCTAATGAGCGACGAGCTCAATAAGATACTACAACCCAAAAATACCCACCCCGATAATAATACTCACAATTAATGAATGCTGTGTAGTAACAAAATAACAAGCAACATTTAATAAGCATAACAAGAATGCTATTAGTTGAAGTAATAACAATAGATAATAAGAATAATGGCAAGCGAAAGCAGTAGCAGTAGCAGTATTTCATCATAAGTAAAAATGCCAACTTTTCTTTTCAATTCATGTAGATTTAGTTTATCAGATAAGTTTAAGTAACTCCCTGCAGAGCATTATTTCCACTCAACCTCTAAATAATGGCCACGGGCAATTCTGACTCCCCTTTGGTCAAATTTTCAAATGTTACTTGCTGTAACTACCAATGATGCCCACGCACCAGGGTTACGTACTCGAGTCGTGACATCACGGTTTGCCCCAAGGGAATGGTCTATGTTGTGACACCTGCACCACCAGCCTTATATCGTCTATACTAATAAGAGCCGAAATACCTTCCCATGCCATGTTAGAGTTCGCAACTCACTTGCGCAAGATTCTAAACCGGGCTCACCCCATCACTTTTAAATCATGTATCATTGGTTCGATTTCGTGTTTTTTTACTTCATCGAATTCACATTTTGATGCATGTGCGAGTTTTAGTTTGAAAACCACAGTGACATAACGTTTATATAGCACAACATAATCATGTATGGCAACCAAAATAAATATGATAGAATGTCTTAGGAATCATTGTACACCGCCCCAACTTGCTCCGTGCACCCCCTTTTCGGAGAGGGCGCGAATTGGGTTCTAGCTACTACAGTTCGAACTCCTGTCACGGTTCTGTATCTAGTCTCACAAAGTGCAATGTAAGACTAATAAATCACCAAAGAGTCCAAATCCGGTAAATCGTTTTGGAAAATCGATTTTAATCAAGAAGTGCCAAACATGGACTGCTTTGCTAGATTATAGAGTCGCCACCTAAATATTTTGTTTTGGAAAATTTAGGAAACCCTGACTCGTGCATAAGGCCAGGTATTCGTCATCACCAAAGTTGCCTCGGCTCAGGAACTTGGGTACGAGAGGGGAAGGTCCCGAAATGAGCACCCCCGCTCGCCCGATCAAAGGATCGGCCTCTACTAAACATGATATGTTGTTTTTGAAAACACATGTGTTCTTGTTTGATTATTAGCTAACTTACTATGTGATGTGCACAACACACAAGTATAGACTAAATCGCTCGAATTGGAACATAATAATTCAATGTTTGTTTTTGAAAATGGTTTGAATTTGCCACCCTCAAGTGGGCTTAGAAATGCGGATTTGCCACCAAACAAGGTGGGCTTAAAACACGATGATTTGCCACTCCAAGTGGGCTTAAAACTCACATTTTGATAAACTGTTCCAATTCAAGTAATGGAGCCTTCATCCACAGGCATTCATGCAGTTAATCATTTAAGCAAATAGCCTCATGGCAAGCATGCTATCATGGCAACACTCACACACATGTAAGAATGCTAAAGCGTAAACACTTACAGTGTACTCCAAGCCAAAACAGAAGCTAGTTAGAAATCGATGCATGATCCTAGCTATATTAGATGTCTAATGCAACACATACAAAAATGCAACTAAATAGGCTCGGCTATCTAAGATGGCATATGAATGCAACAATTGATACATGTATTCAAATAGGTATTGAAATATGATGCAGTTTGTATGATGCGCCAAGCCTGGTGCATGCAAGACAAATGAATGATGCACGCATGTGAGCATAAGGTATGCTAATTGAAAATGATCCCTAAACTAACCATCAAAAGCTGATAAGTAAAAGGGAGAAAGAAGTGGGGTTGGAAGACATGCTCACATACGCACACTTATTATAACATTTGTGCCCTCTCGACGGAGGGTCTGAATGAATATGCTAAGCTAATCTAAGCTAAGCTAATCAACTAATCTAATTAAGCTAATTAGACTAATTATTGCAGAACAATAAAGAAATAGGTAAACTAAGCTACTTAATTATTACAACACTTAATTAATTAACAAATTAATTAAATTACAAATTCAAGCTAATTAACAAATAAAGCTTTAAACTAAGCTGCTCCAGCTTTGTTTGAAGATGTTGAACATGCATGCACGCATTTGGTTTCTCGCCTCGAAAAGCTCTCCGGTTTGCTCTTTAGAGGCTCTGTTTGCAGGGTGTCTCTAAGATTTTTCTGCTGAACCTTACCAAATCAAGGCTAGGGAGTGCACCAGTGGCCTGCCGGCCATGAGGAGCTACTGTCGACCACCTGCCGGCCAAGGATGAAAGGGTGCCGGCCATCAATGTGGCACTGTCGGCCACTGGTGTGCTGTGACACCAAACTACAACAGAGCACAAGACAGAGAAAATTGAGGGTCTCCCAAGGATATGTATGTACTACGCCACTCCTTATTACCTCAAAACATCAAGGGAGAGGCACTATTGGATCCAAAACCATCAATCAAGCATGAAATGCATGATGGCCAAAGATCCAACTTGCACACATTTCAATAAATGCAATGCAAACAAGACTCTAAATCCACTACCTCATCATGGATGATCAAAGGCAATGGAGACAAAGGGGATTGGCTCACTTTCATCACTTCAAGTATGAAGTGGACCAATCCACCTTGTGTTCAATACAACGTCCGGTTGAACACCATGCAATGCAGACAATATGCTATGCAAACAACACACTAATCTTGACATGTTAAGGTGGCATGCACAAGACTCTATCATGTAAGCAATGCATGCAAGACATGTTAAAGGGCCAAACGCACTAAAGCAAGTGAAGGAAACAACACTAGAAGCATGCCATACAAGGCTCAAACAACCAAATCAGCTAAGAACAAAGCTTAATCATGCCAAAACAATGGCCTAAACATGCTGGAAATGAAGCTCAAAATGTTAGAGGAACATGCACACATATTGGTCTATAAGCAAGGCATAATACACAACCCTCAAAAGCTATGAAAAGGTGAAGTATATGAGAGTGTGGCTACACTATATGCACTGAAATTACATGCTAAATGGTGCCATACCATGCAAACATCACATGCATAACATGTTAAAGGCCTCAAAACTCAAAGCTAGTCAAGGCCCTTTACACTACAACCATACTAAGCAATGCTCAAATGACCTTAACCATTCAAAATAGACCTAAGGCAGGTCAAAATAGTAGCAAAAACATGCTAGACTTGCAGCATAGATGGCAAGAAAGATAGGCTAATGTATTGGCTCACAAACAAGGCATGTGGCTCAACTTCTCAAAAGTATTGAAAGAGTGATAAACATGAGAGTATGACATAAGTTTATGCACTGAAATTACATATCAAATGATGCCATATCACACAAACATCACAAATAATGCATGCTATGGGTCTCAAAACACAAGACTAGCAAAGCCAATTACACTATAGCCCTACAAGGCAAGCCATACATGACCAAGACCACTTGGAACAGAGTTTAAGCATGCTAAAACAAGGCCAAAAGCATGCTGAAATAGAGCCAAAACAAGCTAGAACAATAGGCCAAAATGCTAAGCATGGAAGGCTAACAAGTAGGATTACACTACAAGTGCAAGAAGCATGCAAGAGGTGACCAAACCAGCCAAAAACAGAGTTATGGCAGGTCCAAAAAGTCACAAAAATATGCTTGAACTCAGCTTAAAAGAAGGAGAAATGCGTGCTCATTTGGTAGGCCAACAAGACATGCAAGCAAGACAAGAGAAGAGGGGACCATCCCTTCCTATTTGGGACCTCAAAACAAGGTTTTCACCACTGAAAATTCTCTGGATTTCAGTGTTTAAAAGGCCAAGAAAACTGGTTTTGAAAGGCCTTGAAAGATGGCATAAAAGCTTCACAAGCAAAGAGACTAGAAGGGTGGACCACCCTCAAACTCAAAAGGGGCTTAAACCACTATTTTTAGGACTGAAAAACAGAGTTTTCTTTAGTTCAAAACCAAGCCAAAAACAGTTTGCAAAGGTGGTAAAAACAAGTATGAAAATAAGCTTAAAAGAGGGAGATGTTCACCCTCCACTTTTCTTGAGCCAAAACCACCTTTTGGAGCTCAAACAAAGTCCCAAGCTACCTCAGCCCAAAGATCATCCACTCTTGTTAAGGGTTGATAGGTTGAAGATGGTTGTATGCAAGCTTCTAGCACAAAAGCTTTAGAGAGAGAGGAATCTAGAGAGAGGTTTGTAGAGAGAGAGGCTCCCAAAGCTCTTCCTCAAATGTTCTAATCCTTGAATATGAGATATAAGGCTTCAATATATAGCAAAATACAAGCTTTTGGTCGCAAATATCTCAAGAGAGACAGCTGTAACAACCTGGAGCAAAATATCTGCCAAAAACTGTTTTGTTCCATTGTTGGCCGGCACTTGATCATTGTTGGCCGGCACTTGATCATCCATGGCCGGTAAGGGTCACTCTTGGACTGCATGGGGCCGGCATTGCCATGGCCCAAAAATCCCATTCATGGTCATAAACTTCTACCTCTGGTTGGACAGAAAAATCTGCTTTTTGGGCCCGACTTAAAATAGGAATATCGCCTTCATATGGACCCCTTTGCAGGTCATTCTTAAGCCTAAATTGTAGCCCTGAAAGTCTTCTTTCCAATGGTGAAAACCTCACCTCAAAATTCCAACTGTGCAAAAAGTTATGCTCCTTTGAGTGAAGATTGCTCAGTTTTGATCCTACCCGGATTTATGCCAAACTGCTTCTCCAACTTGGTTTCTTCTCTCCTCTCCTCTTTTCTTCAACTCCAAACCCCCAAACAAGGTGTTTTGAAAGATTTTTCAAAGAGTTCACCTCTCTTTCATTCATTTCCACTTCGTCCTTGCTCGGTTTACCGAAAAGCGTGACATTTAACAAAATGCAAGCGTCGGAACATTGTAGGAACTTTTTTCAAAAATATTTTGAAAGAGAGGGTTTCAAGATCTAAAATCTTTTAGTCAAAATAGTTTTGGTCCAAAAAGGGATGTGAGGTTGGGATTTCTCCCTATTCTTGCCAAAGAAACCGAACCTTTGCCCTATACATCTTTCATCACCAAGTAAACCATCAGTAGCGCCCAAGTCTTAAGGGCGGTCAAAAATGGTGTGTCTACAGTTGCCCCTCTTTGACAGAGCTCGAAGTCATGAAATGACGTGAGTGAATGTCAAAGCCCAGAGACGACCCATTTTTGACAAGGCCGAAGACTTGGACAAACAAACAAAATGTAAATGCAAAAACAGATGGTTGCGTCCACAGACTGCCTACGTATTCCTTTGCAAGGAATCAAACCAGCGTAGTTCAAGGGCAGGATGCAAAATGATACACAATGCAACAAAACAGTATAAATGATATACAATGTAACGAAACAATGCAAAGAATATGCAATGTAATTGAGATAATCAAACCACAAACAGTGCAAAACCACACAAATATCATAAAGGGATGGAGATGCAACATCAAACTACGTATAACACAGAAAAGGTGCCGGAACCCTCAAACCACAATTCTCTTAGTGGAATAGGCGTGTGCACATGTAGAACTGTGTGTTTCCCAGAAAGAATACAGAGTATAAGTAATTGGGTGGCATGATATAAGTAAGGAATGATCTGCTGAGGAAAGATTGTGATCCTACATGCTAAATGCAACAAAATAAGGTACGATGCAATGGATGCAGTGGATGAAGTGAATAAGGCGCGCGGCCAAATCGCATTTTGCCTAGAAAAGGCATGGACACAAAACAGACCATGTCTAACACAGAAAAGGTGCCGACACCCTCAGACCACAATTCTCTTAGTGGAATAGGAGCGTACACATAATCACAGAACCATGCTTCAACAAAGGAAATGCATGAGCACATGCCAGACTAAGCTTAACATGGAAAGGATGCATGCGATAAATGCTATATGCAATGCAATAGACATAATAGATAATGCAATAGATAATAAGGGTGACATACTCCAACCATGCTGAAATCATGAGAGGAGGAAGAATCAAATTCCAAACACGTTGAAATCGTGTGAGGAACGGGGACACTCAAATTACGCTGAAATCGTGAGAAGAGATCTAAAAACAACCAATCATGAGCGCGTTCCACACAACCTGAGATAAATTCAAAACACGCTGAAATCGTGTGAGGAAAGAAACACTCTAACCATGTTGAAATGGTGAGAAGAGGTCTGAAAACAAACCAATCAGGAGCGCACTCCACGCAACCTGAGATAAATTCCAAACACACTGAAATCGTGTGAGGAAGGAAACACTCTAACCACGCTGAAATCGTGAGAAGAGGTTCGAAAACAAACCAATCAGGAGCACGCTCGACACAACCTGAGATAAATTCCAAGCACGCTGAAATCGTGTGAAGAAGTGAACACTCTAACCACGCTGAAATCGTGAGAAGAGGTCCGAAAACAAACCAATCAGGAGTGCGTTCCACGCAACCTGAGATAAATTCCAAACATGCTGAAATCATGTGTGGAAAGGAACACTCTAACCATACTGAAATCGTGAGAAGGGGTCCGAAAACAAACCAATCAGGAGCGCGCTCGACGCAACCTGAGATAAATTCCAAACACGCTGAAATCGTGTGAAGAAGTGAACACTCTAACCACGATGAAATCGTGGGAAGAGGTCTGAAAACAACCGCTCAGGGGCGCACTCAACGTAACCTAAGATAAAGTCCAAACACGCTGAAATCGTGTGAGGAAGTGAACAATCTAACCACGCTAAACTCGTGAGAAGAGGTTTGAAAACAACCAATCAGGAGCGTGCTCCACGCAACCTGAGATAAAGTCCAAACACGCTGAAATTGTGTGAGGAAGCGAACACTCTAACCACGCTGAACTCGTGAGAAGAGGTCTGAAAACAACCAATAAGGAGCACGCTTGGCGCATCTTGAGATAAATTCCAAACACGCTGAAATCGTGTGAGGAAAAAAACACTCTAACCACGCTAAAATCGTGAGAAGATGTCGGAAAACAACCAATCAGGAGCGCGCTCGACGCATCCTGAGAAAAATTCCAAACACGTTGAAATCGTGTGAGGAAAAGAACACTTTAACCATGTTGAAATCGTGGGAACAGGTCGGAAAACAACCAATCAGGAGTGCGTTTGATGCATCCTGAGATAAATTCTAAACACGCTGAAATCGTGTGAGGAAAACAACACTCTAACCACGCCGAAATCGTGAGAAGAGGTCCGAAAAGAAACAATCAGGAGCACGTTCCACGCAACCTGAGATAAATTCCAAACACGCTGAAATCGTGTGAGGAACGGAACACTCTAACCACGCCGAAATCATGAGAAGAGGTTCGAAAACAAACAATCATGAGCGCGTTCCACGCAAATTGAGATAAATTCCAAACAAGCTGAAATCGTGTGAGGAAAGGAACACTCTAACCACGCTGAACTCGTGAGAAGAGGTTCGAAAACAAACAATCAGGAGCGCGTTCCACGCAACCTGAGATAAATTCCAAACACGCTGAAATCGTGTGAGGAAAGGAACACTCTAACCACGCTGAACTCGTGAGAAGAGGTTCGAAAACAAACAATCAGGAGCGCGTTCCACGCAACCTGAGATAAATTCCAATTACGCTGAAATCGTGTGAGGAAAAGAACACTTTACCCACGCTGAACTCGTGAGAAATGGTTCGAAAACAAACAATCAGGAGCGCGTTCCACGCAACCTGAGATAAATTCCAAGCACGCTGAAATCCTGTGAGGAAATGAACACTCTAACCCCGTTGAACTCGTGAGAAGAGGTTCGAAAACAAACAATCAAGAGCATGTTCCACGCGACTTGAGTTAAATTCCAAACACGCTGAAATCATGTGAGGAAAAGAACACTCTAACCACACTGAAATCGTGAGAAGAGGTTCGAAAACAACAATCAGGGGCGCACTCGACGTAACCTGAGATAAATTCCAAACACGCTGAAATCGTGTGAGGAAAACCACGCCGAAATCGTGAGAAGAGGTCTGAAAACAAACAATTAGGAGTGCATTCCACACAACCTGAGATAAATTCCAAACACGCTGAAATCGTGTAAGGAAAGGAACACTCTAACCGTGCCGAAATCGTGAGAAGAGGTCTGAAAACAAACAATCAGGAGCGCGTTCCACGCAACCTGAGATAAATTCTAAACACGCTGAAATCGTATGAGGAAAAAAACACTCTAACCACGCCGAAATCGTGAGGAAAGGAACACTCTAATCACGCTGAACTCGTGAGAAGAGGTTCGAAAACAAACAATCAGGAGCGCATTCCACGCAACCTGAGATAAATTCCAAACACACTGAAATCGTGTGAGGAAAGGAACACTCTAACTACGTTGAACTCGTGAGAAGAGGTTAAAAAACAAACAATCAGGAGCGCGTTCCACGCAACCTGAGATAAATTCCAAACACGCTGAAATTGTGTGAGGAAAAGAACACTCTAACCACGCCAAAATCGTGAGAAGAGGTTCAAAAACAACAATCCGAGGCGCACTCGACGCAACCTGAGATAAATTCCAAACACGCTGAAATTGTGTGGGGAAAAGAACACTCTAACCACGCTGAAATCGTGAGAAGAGGTCTAAAAACAAACAATCAGGAGTGCGTTCCATGCAACTTGAGATAAATTCTAAACACACTGAAATCGTATGAGGAAAGGAATACTCTAACCACACCGAAATCATGAGAAGAGGACCGAAAACAAACAATCAGGAGCACGTTTCACACAACCTGAAATAAATTCTAAACACGCTGAAATCGTGTGAGGAAAAGAACATTCTAACCACGCTGAACTCGTGAGAAGAGGTTCGAAAACAAACAATCAGGAGCGCGTTCCACGCAACCTCAGATAGCCCCGGAGGACAACGATCCTAAACGCTGCACAGCATGAAAGGATAAATGATACAAGATAGCACAAGATGCATATAAATACAATAAGTGCGATGATACGATACATGTTACAAGCACTGCAGTGCATGATGCTTAAGGAATACAATAAACAAACAAAGCGACGCTTTAGAAAGCACCTCATGGAGTGAGTGGCGATGAACCGCTCTACTTTGACGGGGATCTCCCTTTTGCGTTCTGCGAACTCTTACCTTGTGTTCTTCGAACTTTTGCCTTCAACTCACAGTTCAAAGGTCCTGAAACGCTGACAAGGGGTAACCTCTGCATGTAGAAGCCACAGATGCCCTTGTTTTCCTGATCATATTCACAACTTTTCTTATTCTCCAACGGGGTGACAGACTAGGTTGGTTCAGTATCCAAATTTGAGGCGCATATACGCTACCTCAACCTATGGGGTTGCCATACAGATTTCAAGCCGAGGATACACCCCTAGGTATTTAAACCAGATTTTAGTCTCGGAAATTCCAAACCTTCGCGTTCTAGGCATCAGCCATTCGAACTCTAGTTTCCATCGTTGCAGTTGGTCTCCTAGGAACTCATTGCAAACACAGCAAAGATGCCCCTAGCAGGGAATTATATTCAGGAAGAGCACTTCTAATCGCCGTTCTGGCTTGAAGTAGGCTTGTGCTTGAGCTTGAGGTAGAGGTACACTCATACTTCAGAGCATTGACAAGGCCCGAAAAGGTACATCCAGAATGCAATCTCAGAATTTACAGAAGTTGAAACAAACTCAGATGCTCCAAATTTTCCCTCTTTTCTTTTGCTTTGCAGTCTGGAACCCATGTAGCTTCAGATAGGTCCTTGTTCTATTGTTTTTACATGACCTGGGTTAAACCCTGGGGTTTATAAAGGAAAGAATCTTGTTTTGCAGATCATGTTGAGAATGACACAGCACTCTGAGCATAAAACGATTTTTTTTTGAAATTGAGAAATGAGTTCTCGACCGGGTATTGAGCCTACGACTAACCACAGCCAAAATGACTCAACAAAGATGAAACGGAGGTAAAATAACCTAAACAACTCAACAAAGGAAAAACAAAGGTAAAACAACCTAAACATATCTATTGACACTCGAAACGACTCAAAACAAGAATCGAGACAAACAAAAATAACAAACACAACAAACGAACACTCTGCTATCCATCGATGGGAGACCTCTCAATTCACGAGAAACCTGTTTCTTCAGGTATTGTTTCCCACCCTTTCTCATTTGTGATTCTCACATCACAATAGCACTCAATCTCTATTTTTCTGAAAAACCCTTTCCTCACTTTTTCTCTCAGCGGACATCTCTCTATTCTTCAATCTCTCTGATTTTTTATCCCTCCCCTGGGTGGTTGATGGATAAACAGGAAGTTGCAGGCTCTTGCCCCTAGTATTCTACTAGATTCTCATTTTTCCGCCCACAACAGTGAGCTCTCCAACAGAGGGGTTACGATGCGACCAAATGCGCAGCAGATTTGCAACTGACATCGGTTGATGATGCCCTTGGCTTAGCTTGATCGAGATAAATTACAATACATCTCACTGGCAAGATATACAATTGATTGGTCTCATACGTTGCATTTTCTACGTCCCCATTCCGGGTCAGACGCCAATTTGGGTGTGATCGTCCGGATAAAGGAACTGAACATCCCGCTCCATTTCCAGTTCGTACTTCGCACTTGGCTTGATACCTCGCTGCTTTGGAGGATAAGAGAGCTTTCAGCCCTTTGCTGTTAGCTTCAGTTGTGCCCTTTCTGGCGAATGCATTGATAAAAGGGGAAACAACAGAAAACCTGACTCAACTATGCCCCTAGTTCATCATTTTGACCTTTTTTTTTTTGTTTTTTTGGCTTCTTTCTAAAACAATTTTAATCAAAATGAGAGTTAGATTAACATGCTTGTTTGATTTTCTGATTTGAAATCATGCAATTCAGGTTATTAGCATTGAAAGTTTTCCTTTTTTTGGGTCTAAGAAAAGGTCTAATTTTCGAAAAATGGAGTAATTTTTGAGAGAATTAGTCAACCTCAGTAAAAATTCTCAAAATCGTTTTTGCAAATGGCCATTTACTCTTAAGGTGCACAACCTCAGATCTGAACTTGATTTGCCTTGCAGCTGAATCTTCTAACGGAATAAGACAGTCCGATTTTGAACGAAGACAAGCCAATTTGCACATGGACAAGATAGCCGAGTTGAACAAGGGTAAACCAATCAACATGGATGAGCCAAGCAGGCTGAAAATGATTAGGGCCGAACTTCAGGATAAAGTTGCCTACGTATCCCAAACATGGGAATCAGGCCCGGCGTAGTTCTGGGTTAATGTATACTCGGGTATGAACCTCTCCTTTTATGCTCTAACTTTTGCCAAGGCTACCCTTTCTGGGTTTTCAACCTTGCGAGCTTTGTTTTTCTTTTCATTTTCATTTCTTCTTTTCATTTTATTCTTTTCTTTTCATCTTTTTTTTTTTTTTCTTGCTCTAACTTCTGCCTAGGTCGCCCTTCCGGGTTTTTGGCCCAGCGAGCCTCTCAAGGGTATAAAGATTAACTTGCCCATGTTGATTGGCCATAGGATCTCGAAGCCATCTAAATCTAGGAGAATGGTTGTTGTTCACTGCTGATGTAGAAGTTCATCCAATGGGGGTTGAATTTGCCCCTAGTGTTATGGATAGGAACTCGGTTGTCCTTTAGCAAAACTTTCTTCTTCCAGCTGCTGGAATTTGGCTTTCTTGCCAATCTTCATTGGTTTGCGGAATGACCCATATTTGACTCTTCGAGCACATCTGACATTTTTGCCCCTAGTTCAAGGGCTACTTTTGATCTGGCTTTGCAAGCTTCTTTTGATAACATCTGATCTTCTTGATCTGACCTTCTTGCCCCTAGTTTAAGGGCTGCTTCAAATCTGGCCTGGCGGGCCTCCTTTGATGTCATACAACCTTATTGCCCCTAGTTTATGGGCTTTTTCAAATCTGGCCATACAAGCTTCACATTATGGTCGACCATTGAACTTTCTAAATCCAAGTTCAAGGTTTGAAAGCAAATGGGGTCGAGTCTTGAGGCTGAGAGTGATCCTATGCTGCACAATCTCAAGAGCGATTCCACACAGGTCTTTGCAGGACCACGCAAAACATTTTTTGAAATCTTTTAAGAAACTGACTAGTCACTCGGGAAGACAATGTAGAACCAATCTGGACTAAGCCAGGATCCTTCTCAGTACTCACATTAACAAGCATGATCTCATTCATTAAGGGCTTAGCATGCCTCTCTTCCTCTTAATTGATCAAATTTTTGCAAATCCCGAGGAATTCCTCCCTCTTTGTTTTCATCATAGTGTTCAAAAAGTTTTGAAAAACTTAGGCCAATGCAATGATTTCAAGGCACAGAAAAGTAGATGAAAAGCACTGCCGTTTCATTCAAATCTTCTAGCACAATTGGCTTCATGGCATAAACAAACTCAAAAGAAAGAGTGAAAATCACTGCTGTTTCATTTAGATCTTCTGGCGCAACTGGCCCAATGGCAGAGACAGATGCAAAAGAAAGAGTGTAAAAGACACACAAAACAAGAAAGTGATGTCCGAGTTTAACACACCCGAAATCACCTGACTCTAACATAACAGGACTGACTCGACACAACAAGACAGACGCAACTGACTCAGCACAAAAAGACTGACTCAAAACAACATAACAAGACTGACCCTACACCCAAGTTAGAAAGTACAAAAAATAGCATTTGCACATTGCTCAAAACAGTGCATGCCATCCCCACATCTGGTGTAAACTGAGTGCCATCCGCAGGTGGTTCATCCCCGATCACAAAATCACATTATCCCCCAAGTTCATTGGTCTAGTGCCGATAGACTTTGCAGGACCTGGTGCGACGATGACCTTGTTATCAATCAAATCTTGTATTTCGTGGTGAAGACGAAAACACATGTCAGTGCCATGACCAGTTTGTTGATGGAAGGCATAGTACTTGGCAGCATCATGCTTAGCTGGAAAGGGATCCGGGAGAGGCCGAGGCTCAAGGAGTTTGAGATGGCCTTGTCCAACGAGGATTGGGAGAGCTTTGGACAAGATCATGTAGAGGGGATTGAAAACCCTCCGGTCTCGGGGTTGATGACTCGAGGTTTGTGGAGTTATGGATGTACCAACAAAGGGGTTGGCAGATGCTAACTGGGTTTGTTAATCTCCGACAGATGTAGGATTGGAGTTGAGAAGGGTGTTTCTGGTACGACATCTCTTTTCCCAGCTTGCCCCTTGATTCAGGATGCTCTCACCGTGAGTAGCAAAAGTGTCATCCACAGTTTTTGCAACAACTGCGAGCACTTGTTGTTTGTTCAATCCTTCGGCTTTCAAAGCCTCAACAACCCACAGAAGGTGTTCATGGAGATCAACGGCCTACCCCTACCTTGTTCTTTCCACTTGCCTCCACTTTGCCAAGGGATTGGCTTTCTTCCAATGCAGCCGTCCCAAGATTGGGGAGCCTTTTGGCGTGAACTTTCTAGCATGTGATGTGGTCGATGACGGCGCCATTATCTCAAAGGCCAGATCTGCCACCGTTCTTTGAAGATCTTCAATCATTCTCATCAGTTCAGAAGTGGTGGGTTCACGGGTTTGAGATGATTGGGGTTCAAGTGCATTCATCATGTATAAGTTCATGCTGACTGGAAGGAACACCTCAGGCTTAGGTAAATGGGCTGGGGTGATGTATATACTGGGGTCATAGGTGGATGGCAGTATATGGATTAGATTGAGATGTAGAGATGATGGGTCAGTACTAGCTCGAGGTCCTTTAGGTAGAGCTATGGTCTCTTCGTCAATAAGATCCTGAATCTTATGACGGAGGTGGATACAACGGTTTGTATCATGACCTTGCTGTTGATGATAGACACAGTATTTAGCTGGGTCATATCTTGGTGGAAGAGGATTTGGAAGGGGTTGAGGTTCTAGGAGCTCTAGGTACCCTTCTTCTCGCAGCTTTTTCAAAGTTTGAGAGAGACTCATGTAAAGAGGATGGAAATGTCGGGCTTGGGGCCAAGTTGAAGTGGTTGGTTTTTGGCCCTTGAAGGAAGTGCTGAAAGTGTCTACTTCTGAGCATTTCGCAGCTGTGATACCATCAATAGTAGCATTGGAACGGCGAGCAACATTCTTCTTCAAAGGCTCATTATCTTCCACAAAGATCCCTTGTCTGATGGCATCCTCGATTTGAACCGCCATTTCATGAAGGGCTGGAAAGGTAAACAGAGGTAGAACGACCATCTTTTGCAGCAACTTGCCACGCAGATTCCGAACAATCATCTTGGTCTGATCTTTGTCGGAAGGCCTTGTAGTCATCGTTGAGGCCTTTGCTCTCCATCTCGTTACGAACTCTGAGAAACCCTCATTTGGCTCTTGGCGGGTGACTTCGAGATCACGAGTTGTGACCCCGATCTGTGTGTTGTAGGTGTAACAACCCCCGTACTGATTACTGATAAACTACTGAATTAGCTACTGGTTACTGCTAAACCGAACTGATAGTGACTGATAATTGAATTAACTGAAGTACTGAATGGACTGATTGAAATCGAAACTGAAATTGAATAAGTTTATCTATTGAATTGCATATTGCATCTGTTTGATTGATTGATTATCTGTTTGAATTCATATGTTTAAACTACTAATTGAAGGCCTTATCGGCGGCCGAATTAGAAACCGTTTAGAGTTTTGGAATCAGTAGAATATTTGTGATTTAATGGTATATTTAACTAAAATGTGATTAGGTATGCTTAAACTAGATTAATTTGGGCCAATTAAAGAGTTTGCCGTAATTGCGGAATTGCCATTGAGTGGGCCTTAGTTATTATTATTATAATAGAGCCTTATTACACTGAATATATCAATTGATCAGCTCTTCTTGTGGCCTCTAACCGACCAAAACATAGAGAGAGTGAGGAAGGGAGGAATTCATCTTGTTCATCTAGAGAATTGCTAGAAGAATTGAAAGATTTGAGGCATAGATTGCATAATTGAACTTGTTCTCTTTACGTTGAGACTTAGGTAAGTGAATCCATCTTCTTCTTGTTGTCTTTGAGTTCCATCTTGCATGTATCATGGTTATAGAGAAGTTAAGTCATGAATTTGCTCATATATGTTGAATTGGAACTCCATTGTTGCATGCATGCTTGAATTGGTGCATTTTGAAGTTGAATTCATGATGGATTGTACGTGCATGCTCATGTTTCTATCAAAGTCCATGTTTTCATTTTGTTTTCAACTATTGAGCTCATTAGAGCAAAAAATTGGAACCTTGAATTTGGTTTAAAATCCATGCATGTTGCATGTTCATCTTGTTCTTGAAAAATGGTTTGAGTTTGAGTTTGAATTAAACACCCTTGGGCTTTGATTTCTTAAATTGAGTTTTGAAACTTGTTGTACATTGAGTTTGCAAGAGTTTTTCTAGAAAATAGCCCAAGAGGATCGAAAATATTGCTTTTGAACTTGGTTTTGAGCTTGGGACTCAAATCTGGGATTTCCAGATTTTTGTTGTCCGCTCGAGCGGAAGAAGTAGCGCTCGAGCGGAGAAATCGAGCTCCCAGCATCTTGCACTGTGCATCAGTCCGCTCGAGCGGAGGACTAGGTGACACGCTCGAGCGGGCGTCGAGCGGAGATTTCACCTATCCAGTACTTTTTGGTCCGCTCGAGCGGGGATGTTGCGCTCGAGCGGGTACCTTTGTTTGCTTGTCCGCTCGAGCGGGGAAACCTACGCTCGAGCGGGGACTCTGTTTCACTGAAAATTCTGCAAATGTTTTCTAAGTGCATCTTTGCATCCTCCTTCCATCCTAGGCATTCCTAGGGCGTATTTAAGGCATCTTAATGAGGATGTAGGTGTAGAACACACCGAGGCATTTAAGGATTAAGTTATTATCCTTCCCAACTGTATAGCTTAGTGTGTTCGATCTGTTAACTGTGTAGGGTTGGCGACTGGGGAAACGCGCTCTAGCATACTGTAGCCCAATCTCTGTGAGTAACGATTGTGTAAAGATATGTTCAAAATGGTTATCTTTTGGATACTGAACTGAACTGTTTATTGAACTGATATTATTTACTGAATGAATGTATGTCCTGTATTCTGAACTGTATTGTGGCATCCTTAGCACTTACTGTTTACTGTTACTGTTACAAAGATCTCTGTCGGTTCCTTTGTGGAACCATACTGTTTACTGATTGATGGCCATCATTACTGTTGGGTCTGTTAAGACCCGGTCCTTTTGGACCTACTGTTTATAGGCTAATGGGTGTACCACATATGACTGATTGACTGAAATACTAAAAGACTGAAATACTGTTTAATAAACTGTTTTCATTACTGTAAGGGCATTCATTCATAACCTCTTTACGCTTTATGTTATTCACTGGGCTTTAGCTCACTGTTTATATCTATATGTAGGTTCTCAGCAGCCAGACCGGAGCTAGGAGCGTGGGTTGGTCCCCAGTTTTGTCAAGCCAGCCTATGTGCCTCACTGCGAGGTTCCGAGTTGCCATGCTATGGCTTGGGGTGTTTTTGTGTCCCCCATCGGTCTCCTTACTGTTTTGTACTACTGTATAGACTGTCCACTGTTTTACTGTACTGTTATCGAGGGATTAGGTCCCCGTACTGAATGTTTGTATACGATTGTATAGACTGTATATAGACTGTACTGTTCTGGTCTGTATGAATGCATGAAAAATGTTTTCGGCATACAGATTTTCACAGCTCAATGGACACTAGTTACTTACTGTATTGGCTTCCGCCAGGCCCTGTACTCTGTTTAATTGTGTTACTGTTGAGCAGGCCTTCGGTAATCTCGGATTACTGGCCAGTTACGGTGCTAAACCCATAGGGCCGGGTTTGGGTCGTGACAGAGTGGTATCAGAGCGATACTTATCACGAGTTATACCGCACACACGTGTCCAAACGAGCTATAGGGTGTCCTAGAAAAGCAATTAGGGCATCTCATGAACTTGAAAAGTGTGTGCTTATGACTGACTGATTATATGTTAAAATGTTAAACTGTTTAATTATACAACCGCTTATAATGATAACTGTTATAACTGCTTATAGTGAAATGGATAATGCAAACACTGCAAATGAAACTGAATCATCATCCTCTGAGGCCAGAATGGCCAGACTTGAACAAATGATGGGATTGATAATTGAAAGACTAGATCAACAACCGAACCAACAGCCCCCACCTCCTCCTCCTCCGGTGCAACCGGAACAGAATGTACAGAATGTGAATGCTAATGAGGTGGACATTATTGCACTGACTCATAAATTCAGCAAGATGAAACCGCCGTCCTTCCAGGGAGGCTTAAAACCACTAAAGGCTGAAGCATGGGTCCTTGAAACAGAAAAGTTATTTGAAGTGTTTCCATGCTCGGAAGCAAATAAAGTACTGTTAGCTACCTTCACCCTACAAGAAGAAGCTAGAAGGTGGTGGATGTTGATCTGTGATACAAATACTGTTATTGGGCTCAGTTCAAGGAGTCCTTCTTTGAGAAATATTTTCCTCAATGTGTCAGGGACAGAAAGGTAACTGAATTTGAACAACTGAGACAGGGCACAATGTCTGTTGCCGAATATGAGACGAAGTTCACCGAGCTTGCTAGGTATGCACCGCATATGGTGGACACCGACTACAAAAAGGCCAGGAAGTTTGAAGGCGGCCTGAATGTTGCTATCCTTGACAGAGTCAACATGTTGAAATTGCCAACTTATGTGAATGTTTTTGACCGGGCCTTGATGGCTGAATCTAATATTGAAGCACTGAAACAAACTGAACCACCAACAACTGAATGGCGTGGTAAAAGACAGAATTTCAAATTCAAGAAAGGCAAGCATAACCCCTCAAACAAAAAGCAAAACACGGGGTCAACAACTAGCCCCAGCCAAAGGAGTGGATTCATTCCACCCTGCTCTACATGTGGCAACAAGCACAAAGGAGTTTGTCACAACATAACGGGAGCCTGTTTCAGATGTGGCAAGGTGGGCCACAGAATTAAAGACTGTCCTTCTGCTCCACCAGCTAGTGGTAAAGCTACACCGAGCGCAGCAGCATCAAATGTAGCACCAAAACCTAACCCCAAAGCTACCGGGAAAGAGCCTATGAGGCAGGGCCGAGTGTTTGCCCTAGTACCGGGAGACGTGCAAAATACTGAGACCGTTGTGTCAGGTATCCTCTCTATTTGTACACAAAATGCATATGTACTGATTGATTCGGGGTCTACACATTCTTATGTGTCGCATGCTTTTTCACGGAAATTAAATAGACCCTTAGAACCCATGAATTATCTGCTAGCTGTATCATCACCTGTTGGGGGATCCATGACATGTGCATATATGTATCCTGCTTGTGAAATTATCGTTGGGGATATGCATCTGTTTATTGATTTACTGCCATTGAACATTGATCACTTTGATGTAATATTGGGGATGGATTGGCTACAAAAATATCATGCCACTATAGACTGTGTAACAAAACAAGTAGTTTTCCGTCCGCTTGGTTTGCCTGAATTTGTGTTTAATGGGAGTGGAGTAGTACCTCCTCCGTATTTGATTTCTTCAGTGAAAGCTGTTAAATTAATTAGAAAGGGGTGTAAAGGATATCTGTGTTCTGTGCTGACTGTGTCTACTGATGATGGTGTTAAAACTGATGTGAATTGTATTCCTATAGTCAGAGAATTCCCAGATGTATTTCCAGATGATCTGCCAGGGGATTTGATTGACAGGGAGATTGAATTTACCGTCGATGTGATTCCAGGAACACAGCCAGTGTCTAAAGCTCCTTACAGAATGGCCCCAACAGAACTGAAGGAGTTGAAAGTGCAATTGCAAGAACTGTTAGACAAAAGGTTCATCAGGCCTAGTACTTCACTGTGGGGCGCACCGGTTTTGTTTGTGAAAAAGAAAGATGGTTCACTGAGACTGTGTATTGATTACCGCGAACTGAACAAGGTAACTGTAAAGAATAAATATCCATTACCGCGTATTGATGATTTATTTGACCAGTTACAGGGTGCACAAGTGTTTTCCAAGATTGATCTTAGGTCGGGGTATCATCAACTGAAAGTTAAACCAGAAGACATTGATAAAACTGCTTTTAGAACAAGGTATGGCCATTATGAATTTTTAGTTATGCCATTCGGAGTCACGAATGCCCCTGCTGCTTTTATGGACCTTATGAACAAAATTTTTAAACCGTACCTTGATGATTTCATTGTGGTATTTATTGATGACATACTGATTTATTCTAAGATTGTTGAAGAACATGAACACCATCTAAGACTTGCCCTGCAGACCTTAAGAGAACAGAAACTGTATGCTAAATTGTCTAAATGTGAGTTTTGGCTTGATCATGTTATGTTTTTGGGGCATGTTGTTAGCAAAGATGGAATTTCTGTTGATCCGCAGAAAATTGAAGCTGTAGTGAACTGGCCTAGGCCAACAAATGTGACTGAAGTCCGAAGCTTTTTGGGATTGGATGGATATTACAGAAGATTTGTCAAGGATTTCTCCAAAATTGCCTTACCATTGACTCAATTAACTCAGAAGGGGACATCATTTGACTGGACAGACCAAAGGGAATCAGCGTTCCAAGAGTTGAAAACCCGATTGGTGACTGCACCTGTTCTTACTTTACCTTCAGGTACGGATGGTTATACTGTATTTAGTGATGCTTCTCATAAAGGTTTGGGATGTGTTTTAATGCAGAATGGGAGAGTAATTGCCTATGCTTCCTGACAACTGAGACCTCATGAAAAGAACTACCCAACCCATGACCTGGAACTTGCTGCAGTAGTTTTTGCACTGAAAATCTGGCGTCACTATCTGTATGGGGCAACATGTGAAGTATACACCGACCACAAGAGTCTGAAGTATTTCTTCACCCAGAAAGAATTGAACATGAGACAGCGGAGATGGCTAGAACTGATTAAAGACTATGACCTACAGATTCTGTATCATCCGGGAAAAGCCAACACCGTTGCCGATGCATTGAGTCGGAAATCGATTGGGAACTTAGCTTGCTTACTCACCGGGCAGAAGGAATTGCTTTGCGACCTTGAAAGATTTGGAATTGAAATTGTTTTGCGAGAACAAGGTGGAACCTTAGCTGCTATTTCTGCTCAACCAGCATTGATTGAAGAGATTAAAGAGAAACAGCAACATGATGACTTCTTGAAGAAGATCATCGAAGAAAGAGAATCTAAACCGAAACCGAGATTCAAATTTGAAAACAATGTACTGAAATTTCAGGAAAGACTGTGTGTACCGAATGACACTGAACTGAAGAGAAGAGTTCTGTATGAGGGCCACAATTCAAAATTTTCTATTCATCCGGGGAATACGAAAATGTATCAAGATCTGAAACAGAATTTCTGGTGGCCGGGAATGAAGAAAGAAATTGCCGACTTTGTGTCCAAATGTCTTCATTGCCAACAAGTCAAAGCTGAACATCAACGACCTGCCGGATTATTGCAACCTTTACCCATACCAGAGTGGAAATGGGAGCATATCACGATGGATTTTATCGTTGGATTGCCTCGCTCCAGGAAAGGTATGGATTCAATTTGGGTCATTGTTGATAGACTGACCAAATCTGCTCACTTCTCACCTGTTAAGACAATTTATAATGCGGACAAACTGGCTATACTCTATATTGATGAAATTGTGAGACTGCATGGAGTGCCTGTGTCCATTGTTTCTGACAGGGATGCAAAGTTTACATCGAGGTTCTGGCAAAGCCTACAGACTGCATTGGGTACTGAATTGAGGCTGAGTAGTGCCTATCATCCTCAGACAGATGGACAGTCAGAAAGGACCATCCAAACTTTAGAGGATCTACTGAGAATGTGTGTCCTTGATTTCCAAGGAAACTGGAAAAGTCATTTGCCATTGGCTGAATTCGCCTACAACAACAGCTACCATTCGAGTATTGGTATGGCGCCTTTCGAGGCATTGTATGGCAGAAAGTGTAGATCTCCAATTTGCTGGGCAGAAGTTGGAGATGGGCCGTTGCTTGGGCCCGAAATTGTTTATGAAACGACTGAAAAGATAAAACTGATACAACAGAGACTGAAAACTGCACAGAGTAGACAGAAGAGTTATGCAGATATTAGAAGACGAGACCGAGAATATGAAGTGGGTGATCACATTTTTGTGAAAGTGACACCAATGAAAGGCCAGACTCGTTTTGGAGTCAAAGGCAAGTTAGCACCGCGGTATGTCGGACTGTATCAGATTATTGAGAAAATCAATCCGATGGCGTATCAAGTTGCACTTCCTCCTGAAATGGAGCATATGCATAACGTCTTCCATATATCTATGTTGAGAGATTATCTCCGGGATCCTTTCCACGTGATTGAGCCTACTCGTATCGTGTTGAGTGATGACTACACTTACGAGGAATGGCCTATACAGATTGTAAACCGACGGATCAAGAAACTAAGAAACAAAGAGATCCCGCTAGTGAAAGTTGACTGGCAAAACCATGGTGGTGTGTATGCCACTTGGGAAAGGGAAGATGACATGGCTAAAAGATACCCAGAACTCTTTCCACTGAATCCTGTTTTCTTCCAAACTGAAGGTAACTCGAGTTTAGAGGACTAAACTCCTTATAAGGAGGGGAGACTGTAACAACCCCCGTACTGATTATTGATAAACTACTGAATTAGCTATTGGTTACTGCTAAACCGAACTGATAGTGACTGATAATTGAATTAACTGAAATACTGAATGGACTGATTGAAATCGAAACTGAAATTGAATAAGTTTATCTATTGAATTGCATATTGCATCTGTTTGATTGATTGATTATCTGTTTGAATTCATATGTTTAAACTACTAATTGAAGGCCTTATCGGCGGCCGAATTAGAAACCGTTTAGAGTTTTGGAATCAGTAGAATATTTGTGATTTAATGGTATATTTAACTAAAATGTGATTAGGTATGCTTAAACTAGATTAATTTGGGCCAATTAAAGAGTTTGCCGTAATTGCGGAATTGCCATTGAGTGGGCCTTAGTTATTATTATTATAATAGAGCCTTATTACACTGAATATATCAATTGATCAGCTCTTCTTGTGGCCTCTAACCGACCAAAACATAGAGAGAGTGAGGAAGGGAGGAATTCATCTTGTTCATCTAGAGAATTGCTAGAAGAATTGAAAGATTTGAGGCATAGATTGCATAATTGAACTTGTTCTCTTTACGTTGAGACTTAGGTAAGTGAATCCATCTTCTTCTTGTTGTCTTTGAGTTCCATCTTGCATGTATCATGGTTATAGAGAAGTTAAGTCATGAATTTGCTCATATATGTTGAATTGGAACTCCATTGTTGCATGCATGCTTGAATTGGTGCATTTTGAAGTTGAATTCATGATGGATTGTACGTGCATGCTCATGTTTCTATCAAAGTCCATGTTTTCATTTTGTTTTCCAACTATTGAGCTTATTAGAGCAAAAAATTGGAACCTTGAATTTGGTTTAAAATCCATGCATGTTGCATGTTCATCTTGTTCTTGAAAAATGGTTTGAGTTTGAGTTTGAATTAAACACCCTTGGGCTTTGATTTCTTAAATTGAGTTTTGAAACTTGTTGTACATTGAGTTTGCGAGAGTTTTTCTAGAAAATAGCCCAAGAGGATCGAAAATATTGCTTTTGAACTTGGTTTTGAGCTTGGGACTCAAATCTGGGATTTCCAGATTTTTGTTGTCCGCTCGAGCGGAGAAATCGAGCTCCCAGCATCTTGCACTGTGCATCAGTCCGCTTGAGTGGAGTATTGGGCGCTCGAGCGGAGGACTAGGTGACACGCTCGAGCAGGCGTCGAGCGGAGATTTCACCTATCCAGTACTTTTTGGTCCGCTCGAGCGGGGATGTTGCGCTCGAGCGGGTACCTTTGTTTGCTTGTCCGCTCGAGCGGGGAAACCTGCGCTCGAGCGGGACTCTGTTTCACTGAAAATTCTGCAAATGTTTTCTAAGTGCATCTTTGCATCCTCCTTCCATCCTAGGCATTCCTAGGGCGTATTTAAGGCATCTTAATGAGGATGTAGGTGTAGAACACACCGAGGCATTTAAGGATTAAGTTATTATCCTTCCCAACTGTATAGCTTAGTGTGTTCGATCTGTTAATTGTGTAGGGTTGGCGACTGGGGAAACGCGCTCTAGCATACTGTAGCCCAATCTCTGTGAGTAACGATTGTGTAAAGATATGTTCAAAATGGTTATCTTTTGGATACTGAACTGAACTGTTTATTGAACTGATATTATTTACTGAATGAATGTATGTCCTGTATTCTGAACTGTATTGTGGCATCCTTAGCACTTACTGTTTACTGTTACTGTTACAAAGATCTCTGTCGGTTCCTTTGTGGAACCATACTGTTTACTGATTGATGGCCATCATTACTGTTGGGTCTGTTAAGACCCGGTCCTTTTGGACCTACTGTTTATAGGCTAATGGGTGTACCACATATGACTGATTGACTGAAATACTGAAAGACTGAAATACTGTTTAATAAACTGTTTTCATTACTGTATGGACATTCATTCATAACCTCTTTACGCTTTATGTTATTCACTGGACTTTAGCTCACTGTTTATATCTATATGTAGGTTCTCAGCAGCCAGACCGGAGCTAGGAGCGTGGGTTGGTCCCCAGTTTTGTCAAGCCAGCCTATGTGCCTCATTGCGAGGTTCCGAGTTGCCATGCTATGGCTTGGGGTGTTTTTGTGTCCCCTATCGGTCTCCTTACTGTTTTGTACTACTGTATAGACTGTCCACTGTTTTACTGTACTGTTATCGAGGGATTAGGTCCCCGTACTGAATGTTTGTATACGATTGTATAGACTGTATATAGACTGTACTGTTCTGGTCTGTATGAATGCATGAAAAATGTTTTCGGCATACAGATTTTCACAGCTCAATGGACACTAGTTACTTACTGTATTGGCTTCCGCCAGGCCCTATACTCTGTTTAATTGTGTTACTGTTGAGCAGGCCTTCGGTAATCTCGGATTACTGGCCAGTTACGGTGCTAAACCGATAGGGCCGGGTTTGGGTCGTGACAGTAGGAGTATTGAGCAATGAAGGCCTCAACCATCTCTTCCCAGTTCTGTTTCATAGAGTCCTCCAATTTAGCATACCAGATTGCGACTATACCAGACATAGTTCGGCCGAAGAGAGACAACTTCTGGGCTGGGGTCAAACCCATTGGCCTCAGGATATCAAAAAATAGGTGGAGGTGCACCATTGGGTCTCTAGAGCCATCGAAGCAGTCGATATGCGGCATTTTGAATCGCTCCAGTAAGGTAACTGTAGATTCAGTATATCCGTCCTCTAAATCTGGAATGAAGTTCACTCTTTGTGCTCGTTTGAATAACTTTTCCAGTTTATCGACCTTGAGTGCAGTTGGGTTTACCTCAAATTCAAATAGAGCTTTGGTTTGATAGACAGGAACTTTAGAGGCCTGTTCTGGGATTGGCTCTGCCAGATTGCCCTGAGTCTCTTGGACATTAGCAGCATGGGCAGTGGCTTCGGGTGTCGGGTTATCCGTGGGAGGTGCATAAGATGCAGAGGCCGCAGCCAGCTGTGGCTGTTGTTATTGTAGCTGGGTTATTACTTCGGCCTGACGAGCCGTGACTTCAACTTGACGAGCCGTGACTTCAGCCTAATGGATTGCGTCCTACTGCAGTGCCTCAATTGTCTGTTGTAAGTGCTGTATCTGTTCTTCCACACTGGCTGGGGGATACTGAGCAATAGAAATGGGTGATTGATCTCGTGCTGACCTGAATGCAGACAACTGTTCCCAGACCAGACTAGACCCGAGTGAACTGAGGTGTGACTGCCATAGAAACTATACTGGTGAATTCTACCTCAACCTCCTTCGTCTTGTAACCAATGGGGGTGAGGCAAACACAGGTTGCTTCTAAACCAATTTTGACCTGACAAAGTCTATCGATACAAGTCTAGAGTATCTGGGGGATATTGGAGCCTTCTGAAGGTATGGTTCCAGGACTACCTCGCAAAAGAGAAAACATACAGCATCTCAATCCAATTTCACTAGAACGAATAAGAGCATAGTTGAATGACTATGCTCTCTACCAAATTCTGCCCCAAAACAGATACCAACTTGGCAACTAACATGCACATCCCTGTACAGTTTCACTGTAAAGCACATACCAGTTAATTGAGAGCCAAAACACCCCTATGGTGGGGTAGGGTTTCCCTGTCCTAGTTTTGTCAGGAACTAGGGATTCACTACGCACGCATGCGGTTTCAAACAACCTACATTCGGGTAAGCAACCTGTCCTAGTTTGGAACAGTCTCTAAGGCTTCCGATATGCAACTAGGTCGAATGGTCAAAAAGGGTGCCTCGAGAAAATCGAGGTTTGTGTTCCCATCGTGGCAAAGCCCGTAACTGGTCAGCCTTGCGGTGCGCTTTTCCAAGCAAGCCTCCAGTAAACCGTTCAGGAATAACAGATGGCAAATACGGTGACTTAGGCGCACCAATGCAAATGTAATGCAAAGAAACACATAAGTGTAAACAAAACAACATATCATGATGTTCGAGTCAAGTTCTCTAAATCCCCAGCAGAGTCGCCAGAAACTGTACACCGCTCGAACTCGCTCCGCGCGCCCCCTTTTCGGAGAGGGCGCGAATTGGGTTCTAGCTACTACAGTTTAGACTCCTGTCACGGTTCTGTATCTAGTCTCACAAAGTGCAATGTAAGACTGATAAATCACCAAAGAGTCCAAATCCGGCAAATCGTTTTGGAAAATCGATTTTAATCAAGAAGTGCCAAACATGGACTGCTTTGCCAGATTACAGAGTCGCCACCTAAATATTTTGTTTTGGAAAATTTAGGAAATCCTGACTCGTGTCTAAGGCCACGTGTCTGTCATCACCAAAGTTGCCTCGGCTCGGGAACTTGTGTACGAGAGGGGAAGGTCCTGAAATGAGCACCTCCGCTCGCCCGATCAAAGGATCAGCCTCTACTAAACATGATATGTTGTTTTTGAAAACACATGTGTTCTTGTTTGATTATTAGCTAACTTACTATGTGATGCGCACAACACACAAGTATAGACTAAATCGCTCGAATTGGAACATAACAATTCAATGTTTGTTTTCGAAAATAGTTTGAATTTGCCACCCTCAAGTGGGCTTAGAAATGCGGATTTGCCACTCCAAGTGGGCTTAAAACTCGCATTTTGATGAACTGTTCCAATTCAAGTAATGAAGCTTTTATCCACAGGCATTCATGCAGTTAATCACTTAAACAAATAGCATCATGGTAAGCATGCTATCATGCTAACACTCACACACATGCAAGAATGCTAAAGCGTAAACACTTACAGTGTACTCCAAGCCAAAATAGAAGCTAGTTAGAAATCGATGTATGATCCTAGCTATATTAGATATCTAATGCAACACATGCAAAAATGCAACTAAATAGGCTCGGCTATCTAAGATAGCATATGAATGCAACAATTGATACATGTATTCAAATAGGTATTGAAATACGATGCAGTTTGTATGATGTGCCGAACCCGGTGCATGCAAGACAAATGAATGATGAACGCATGCGAGCATAAGGTATGCTAATTGAAGATGATCCCTAAACTAACCATCAAAAGTTGATAAGTAAAAGGGAGAAAGAAGTGGGGTTGGAAGACATGCTTACACACACGCACACTTATTATAACATTTGTGCCCTCTCGACGGAGGGTCCGAATGAATATGCTAAGCTAATCTAAGCTAAGCTAATCAACTAATCTAATTAAGCTAATTAGACTAATTATTGCAGAACAATAAAGAAATAGGTAAACTAAGCTACTTAATTATTACAACACTTAATTAATTAACAAATTAATTAAATTACAAATTCAAGCTAATTAACAAATAAAGCTTTAAACTAAGCTGCTCCAGCTCTGTTTGAAGATGTTGAACATGCATACACGCATTCGGTTTCTAGCCCCGAAAAGTTCTCCGGTTTATTCTTTAAAGGCTCTGTTTGTAGGGAATCTCTAAGATCTTTCTGCTGAACCTTACCAAATCAAGGCTAGGGAGTGCACCAGTGGCCTGCCGGCCATGAGGAGCTACTGTCGGCCACCTGCTGGCCAAGGATGAAAGGGTGCCGGCCATCAATGTGGTAATGCCGGCCACTGGTGTGCTGTGACACCAAATTGCAACAGAGCACAAGACAGAGAAAATTGAGGGTCTCCCAAGGATATGTATGCACTATGCCACTCCTTATTACCTCAAAACATCAAGGGAGAGGCACCATTGGATCCAAAACCATCAATCAAGCATGCAATGCATGATGGCCAAAGATCCAACTTGCACACATTTCAATAAATGCAATGCAAACAAGACTCTAAATCCACTACCTCATCATGGATGATTAAAGGCAACGGAGACAAAGGGGATTGGCTCACTTTCATCACTTCAAGTATGAAGTGGACCAATCCACCTTGTGTTCAACATAACATTCGGTTGAACACCATGCAATGCAGACAATATACTATGCAAACAACATGCTAATCTTGACATGTTAAGGTGGCATGCACAAGACTCTATCATGTAAGCAATGCATGCAAGACATGTTAAAGGGCCAAGAGCACTAAAGCAAGTGAAGGAAACAACACTAGAAGCATGCCATACAAGGCTCAAACAACCAAATCAGCTATGAACAGAGCTTAATCATGCCAAAACAATGGCCTAAACATGCTGGAAATGAAGCTCAAAATGTTAGAGGAACATGCACACATGTTGGTTTATAAGCAAGGCATAATACACAACCCTTAAAAGCTATGAAGAGGTGAAGTATATGAGAGTGTGGCTACACTATATGCACTAAAATTACATGCTAAATGGTGCCATACCATGCAAACATCACATGCATAACATGTTAAAGGCCTCAAAACTCAAAGCTAGTCAAGACCCTTTACACTACAACCATACTAAGCAATGCTCAAATGACCTTCACTATTCAAAACAGACCTAAGGCAGGTCGAAATAGTAGCAAAAACATGCTAGACTTGCAGCATAGATGGCAAGAAAGATAGGTTCATGTATTGGCTCACAAACAAGGCATGAGGCTCAACTTCTCAAAAGCATTGAAAGAGTGATAAACATGAGAGTATGACAGAAGTTTATGCTCTGAAATTACATATCAAATGATGCCATATCAAACAAACATCACAAATAATGCATGCTAGGGGTCTCAAAACACAAGACTAGCAAAGCCAATTACACTATAGCCCTACAAGGCAAGCCATACATGACCAAGACCACTTAGAATAGTGTTTAAGCATACTAAAACAAGGCGAAAAGCATGCTGAAATAGAGCCAAAACAAGCTAGAACAATAGGTCAAAATGCTAAGCATGCAAGGCTAACAAGTAAGATTACACTACAAGTGCAAGAAGCATGCAAGAGGTGACCAAACCAGCCAAAAACAGAGTTATGGTAGGTCCAAAAAGTCACAAAAATATGCTTGAACTCAGCTTAAAAGAAGGAGAAATGCATGCTCATTTGGTAGGCCAACAAGACATGCAAGCAAGACAAGAGGAGAGGGGACCACCCCCTCCCATTTGGGACCTCAAAACAAGGTTTTCACCACTGAAAATTCTCTGGATTTCAGTGTTTAAAAGGCCAAGAAAAGTGGTTTTGAAAGGCCTTGAAAGATGACACAAAAGCTTCACAAGCAAGGAGAGTAGAAGGGTGGACCACCCTCAAACTCAAAACGGGCTTAAACCACCATTTTTAGGACTGAAAAACAGAGTTTTCTTCAGTTCAAAACCAAGCCAAAAACAGTTTGCAAATGTGGTAAAAACAAGTATGAAAATAAGCTTAAAAGAGGAAGATGCTCACCCTTGAAGCATAGCACAAGAACAACCACTTTTGTTGAGCCAAAACCACCTTTTGGAGCTCAAACAAAGTCCCAAGCTACCTCAGCCCAAAGATCATCCACTCTTGTTAAGGGTTGATAGGTTGAAGATGGTTGTATGCAAGCTTCTAGCACAAAAGCTTTAGAGAGAGAGGAATCTAGAGAGAGGTTTGTAGAGAGAGAGGCTCCCAAAGCTCTTCCTCAAATGTTCTAATCCTTGAATATGAGATATAAGGCTTCAATATATAGCAAAATACAAGCTTTTGGTCGAAAATATCTCAAGAGAGACAGCTGTAACAAGTTGGAGCAAAATATCTGCCAAAAACTGCTTTGTTCCATCAGTGGCCGGCACTTGATCACTATTGGTCGACACTTGATCATCCATGGCCGGCATGGGTCACTCTTGGACGGCATGAGGCCGGCATTGGCCATTCATGGCTGGCAAATGGCCCAAAAATCCCATTCATGGTCAAAAACTTCTACCTTTGGTTGGACAGAAAATCTGCTTTTTGGGCCCGACTTAAAATAGGAATATCGCCTTCATATGGACCCCTTTGCAGGTCATTCTTGAGCCTAAATTGTAGCCCTGGAAGTCTTCTTTCCAATGGTGAAAACCTCACCTGAAAATTCCAACTATACAAAACATTATGCTCCTTTGAGTGAAGACTGCTCAGTTTTGATCCAACCCGGATTCATGCCAAACTGCTTCTCCAACTTGGTTTCTTCTCTCCTCTCCTCTTTTCTTCAACTCCAAACCCCCAAACAAGGTGTTTTGAAAGATTTTTCAAAGAGTTCACCTCTCTTTCATTCATTTCCACTTTGTCCTTGCTCGGTTTATCGAAAAGCGCGACATTTAACAAAATGCAAGCGTCGGAACATCGTAGGAACTTTTTTCAAAAATATTTTGAAAGAGAGGGTTTCAAGATCTAAAATATTTTAGTCAAAATAGTTTTGGTCCAAAAAGGGATGTGAGGTTGGGATTTGTTCCTCTCTTTGCCAAAGAAATCGAACATTTGTCCTACACATCTTTCATCACCACGTAAACCATCAGTAGCATCCAAGTCTTAAGGGCGGTCAAAAATGGGGTGTCTATAATCATCACAAAATTTCTTAAGAATTCACACACTTCTTCTTTTAGCACTGTATGGTCAGACAAAAAAATATGAAACCCATACCAAATGAAGTTCAACCATTACAATATTTTAACAGGTGCTAGTTCATCGAGTTAGGAAAATATTTCGACAAGAATACTGGGGCTAAAATTGATTTTAAAATGGAAAAATAAAATTTGGAGAAAACTAGTTTTTCTGGGACAATGAGTTACAGTAACTTCTAGCACAACTGGTCTGTGTTTGAAAAATAAAAAGGGGCCTCAAACGGTGTCAAAAAGAGGTATGGTCAGAACGGCTTGTTGGATATTCGAGCTTAGAACATTTTTCTAGAAGAGTTTGAAGACTGAAAACCAATGGAAGATGGTCAAATAATTTTTCTAAGAAAACTGGATAGATTCTGTCACATTTTAATGAAACTACAATTTCTCCTTTTATACTTATCCATTTTTTGTGAAATCAACGGCAAATGAAAGATAACTCTTATATATATATATATATATCTATCCCAAGTGGTTGTGCAGAAAAAACACCATTTTCAGAGAAAATGGGACCTGTTTGAAGTCACTGTTTCTACTGTGTTGTGAACAACACTTAGGACAAATATTTATTTCGGTAAAAGAATGGTGTCCAATGATTTTATAAAATTTACACGTGTATAGAACACCTATATATACCCCCAGTACCAACAGATTTTTGACACAAGTTATTTTCAATTTATTAGAGTATTTTAGCTCCGATAAAATCTGAAACAGTGAAGGAAATATAAGTTTTGAGTAAAAATGAACCAATCCTATCTCATTTTACCCCCATGCAAGATTATTTCAAACAATGGAGAATATTTGAGTACATAAGAAGATAAAATCAGTAGCTATACCATCTAATCTATGCTTGCAAGAAGGATAGAAATCATATAATCATAAGATTGTCATTCTATCAAAATATAAACATGCATTGAGCTATTCTTGCTATGTGTGTATTAACAATGCACACTCTTGCATAGTTTTAATATATAGATTCAGTTAAAAAAAATATCTGAGGATAAAGGTTGAGTATTCTTATCTCAAGAGTTTTTACAAACAATTCTCAAAACTAGTTTTGAATTGGTAACCACCAAGCACCCTCTCTTCTTCCTCTCTTTTTTTGTTTCTTTTCTACTCTTCCTCTCTTTATTTTTTTCTTCTCCTCAGCCATGTATAGTAGAATGGCTCGGCTAAATAGTATCCTTATTTGTAGGAGTGTGGAGCCCCCTCCCCTTTTTTTTATTATTTTTATTTTTATTTTCTTCTTGACTTGGGAATATTACCTACAATGTTTAGGCTAGGGTGTGGCTGTAAGCATGCCTTAGCATGCATTGGCATGCTTGCTCAGTAGCCTCCTTGGGAAGGTGGGGGCCGGATTCCTTTGCCCAAAATCTGGACTTTGCATTTTATTTTTTTTTGGGTTGTGTGTACAAAATTAAAATCAATGTATGTATATAACCTAGTCACTAAATATTTTACTCCCTACTATCCTCTAATTAATTTAGTTACTATTTGTTTAAAAAATTTTCACAACTGTATTTAGATATAGAAATTTAATCACATAAGGATAAATAAATTTATTTAAAGGAGTTTAATATTGGTATTAATTATGATGCTATTAACATTTAATTTAATAGTTTAATAATCACTATTAATTGACTTAATATTATAATATTATTATATGTAATTAAAAGACTTGAGATTGAACCAATTAATATCCATGGGTTAATTTTCTTGTACACAAATTATTAATGCAAAACTTTATACAGAACAATTATACGGAATAATATATATTAAGAATTAGATTTGTGTAGTCATAAAAGTGACGACAATGACGATGACGATGACGACGACGACGACGACGACAACGACAATGATACTATGAAGATAAAATTGCACTAATTAAATAATTTAAAGTTAATTATAGAATTTCATCACAAAATGTTGTTATGGAATTAGATTATAAATGTTGATTACAAAATTTAAGTAGCTAAATATAATTACGAAAATAATTTAATATGTAAAAATACGGGTTCTCACAGTTTGCATGGCAATGAATATAAAGAAAAATTGTATATTATATGTGATCCTTTATTTTTAGTTTCATAATAAGCTCATAGTAATGGTGGTAAATAAAAAAATAAATCGTTGAACAACTAATGGTGATAAATTTGTGTACAATGAATACTTCTTTATTTTCTTCTTCTGCAGAAACAATTAAAAGAAAAAGTTAATTTTATTTTTATTTTTATTTTTATTTTTTAAAATTACTATCATTCCTTAAAATGAAAAATTAATGAAATATCCATTTCTAACTTTGGGTAGAAGAAGAGATCCAATATATTTTTTTTATTAGTTTAGGTCTCTCAATAACATTATTACAGAAATTTCTTTGTGAATAACTGAAATTTCTTTGTGAAGAGCCCAATTTTTTCATGTGAAAAAAAATTTATTTGTAAAAATATTAAGAGACTCCAACTATTATGAAAATATTATATGTCATTTATTTTATAAATTTTAACATCATGAATCTTAAATTAAAATCCTTTTTAAAAATGAAAAAAGTATAATGACTGCATCACTTCTATTACCCTATTGAAAATTTAACATTATATGATTCAAATATGCCAGTGATAACATGAAACAATAATTAATTGCACTAATGGACATGTGAGACCCACATAAATAAGGCAAATGTAAACGACTGCCCAATAATTTAGAAATGATGAAAATAAATATAAAAAGTGTTCTGAAAATAGTAAAAAATTAAAAATATTTTAAAATGAGTTAAAAATGTTATAAAATTAGTGAAAAGTATCTTGAATTATATATATATATATATTAATTTTTTTCTTGTGCTCTTAGAATATTTGTTAGCTGAACTGTATAAATAAATATTTTAAATTTATTTATTTGTGACATTATCATATTTGACGCATATTTTTTTTTTTTTTTAATTAGGTTATTCACATTTCAACACGAGAGAAATTGAGGGGTTTGTGAGACTCATCACATGTCTTGTTTCAATAATTTGAACCGTTCATTCACTACAACAAAATGCACATTTGGCGATCAAAATTGGCGACTAAAAAAATTTAGTAGCCAAAAGTTATGAAATTGGAGACCAATAATTTTTTTAGTCGGCAAAAGTAAAATATTTAGCTCCTAATTTTTTTTAGTCGGCATATATTGATTATTGGCGACTAAAAAAAAAATTAGTCACTAAAAATGTTAGAATTGGCAACAAAAAAAATAATTTAGTTACCGTATATTTAGTTTTGGCTACTAAAATCATTTAGTCGCCGAATGAAAAATAAAAAATTATTTTTTAGCTTTAGCGACCAAATGTTTGGTCGCCAAAAACTTATTTTCAGCGATGAAAAAAAAAATTAGTCGTTGTATATTGAGTTTTGGCTACTAAATCTATTTAGTTGCCGAATGAAAAATAAAAAATTATTATTTATTTTTAGCAACCAAAAATTTAGTCGCCAAAGACTTATTTTCAGTGACCAAAATATATATTTTAGTCACCAAAAAATTAAAATATTTGGCGGGATTTACAAATTTTGGAGGGATTTACAAAAATAATTGGCGACTAAATTATGGTGTAATATATATATATATATATTTGGTTTCCAAACAACAAACCAGCGCCTGACTCTCTGTCCAATGTCTTTCCTTCTCTCTCTCTGCTGCTCTTCTCCCCTTCCTCTCTCACCGCCGCTCTACCAGTCGTGCCTCCGCCGCTCCTCCTTGCGGTCGCCGGCAACTGGAGCATCGATTCACCTAGATTTGCCCTATATTCTTGGGCATCACAACTATTCTCAGTTCAAAACTCGAAACCCTAACCTACAGTTTCAAATTCAACTCTCCCCAATTCTCTCTGTATATATATAGGTAGGTGTGTATATATATTATATATTTGTGATGGGTAGGGTATATAATTAAGGGATTTTTTCTAAACCCACCAACACCGTCCAACGCCCTACAATGGCGTCGGAGAACGAAGACAAACTCACTCCCTCCTCTGTCGATTGACGATTGACTTTACCCCAGGTATGTCTCTATTTCACCATCTCTCTATCTTTTGTCTCTGTCCCTGCCTCTCTCTCTCTCTCTCTCTCTCTCTCTCTCTCTCTCTCTCTCTGCGTTTTCTTCCATTTGCACACTTTGACACAAACCCAGCCTTATGCGGGTGTGGGTGTGGTCCCTAGGCGGTGATCAAGATTTTTGGGGGTAATGGAATTGAGCTTTTCCATGGTGGAAGAGATGGGTTTTTGTGACCCAACTTGGCTTCTTATTTTCAAGTTCTTCAAGCAATTCCTAACATTTGCACAAGATTTGATGTGATTGTCACTCTCTGTTTTTGCCCTCTGTGAATTGAAACCAAGATTAGATTTTCACTTTCTCATGTCTATGCTCAGTGATAATCTTGTTCTTGTATAGTATTTGCCTTTAGATTTTGTGGGTTGTGTTTCTGTTTTACTGGGTTAATTCTAGTTTTGAGTTTTATCTCATAGTCACTCTGTTTGGGCCTCTGTGAGCTGAAAACAAGGTTAGATTTTCACTTTCTCATGTCTATGCTCATTGGGAATATTGTTTATTTGTAATATTAGCCTTCAGATTTTGTGGGTTCTGATGGGTCATTGAACACACCAAAAATAAATCACTAAACTATACCAAATTCTTTTAGAATAATGGCAAGTCCAGGTATCGATCCACAGGGACAAATGTGAAATTAGATTAATTCAATCGCAAAATTCCTAAATTAATTTTGATTAAAAAGATAAGATTGATTTTATAACTAAACAGCAATTAAATAAAATTGAAGAATTATATTGACAATTAAAATTAGGGTTGGAGATATTAATTTTTGGGAAAAATCCTAGGGTAGAGAATTCACCACTAACCACATGAATGAGACTTAACATCAGCCATCAATCGTAATCCGGTTTGAACTACCCAATATTTCACAACTACAAGTTTGAAATATTAGTCAAGAGAGCTGTCGCATTCAACATACAAGCACAAATCATCTCGAGTAGTACGAGTCGTTTGCTCTAAACTATGTTAGCAAAACGACCCGTCTCTCATAGCGTGACTCGTCTCGTACTTTGAATACAAACACAAACAATACTAATGTATGGAAAGCATTAAACAATCACAAAGAGTAAAATGCTTGATGAGATGAACAAAACAATTATTAAAACTTCTAAATCATCCATACATTCATTCAAACCAATTTACAATTAAAGCTCATGAAAAATTCCATTACATGGCTAAGGTTTTATCAAAACCCTAGAAAAGACGACTAGCCACTCATGGAGGAGTGAGAAGAGGAAGAAGATGAGGAAGAAACCCCCATGGAAGTGTCTTTCAAGCTTTGGTAGAATATCACCTCTTTGGAACACTAGCCTTCCTCATTTCTGAATTAATTTTTCGAACCCTAGGTTTGGCTATTTTTCTGTCTTTTATTCGCAGCAAAACAGACCAAAAATTCTGTGCACGCGTCTCTAGGTGGGCCGTTCGTGCGCCACATGTGGACCGCTCGAACGGTGGTGGGCCGCACGTGCGGTGAAGCTTGGCCGCACGTGCACTAGTCTGGCTGGCTCGGATTCTTCACTTCTCGCACGGAGAATCTGCTTTCGCGCCCTTTTTTATTGAAGTTTCATATATCCCGCCAAATTTGTACAAGTGCACGAAACACATCATCTCCACCAAATAAATAAAATTGAAAGACTAAAACTGTAACTTAAGTGGCATCAATGTGGTACCTTTCGGCCAACATCAGGTTCTGTTTTTTTTTTTTTTTTTTTTCTTTTTTTTTGGGTTAATTCAAGTTTTGGGTTTGATTTTGTATGCACATATGTGAAATAGTTGTATTTTAGGATCTAATTATTTGAAAATTTTATTCATTTAAGGTCGTGTCTGTGTATGTATTTTCTGATGATCTGAGCAAGTATTGATCCATATATCAATGTATAAAATTTGCTAATTTGAAATCAAGTAAGTTTGAATCAGAGCAACTAGAGCTTTGGTTATATAATTCTTACTTGAAGAGCATAAACTTTGATCTCTAATACAGTCAAAGAGGAAGAAAATGAATCACATTTTTATTGGGTTGAACATTTGAGTTTTCTGGTCTTGATAGAGCCTGTAAGGAAATGTGATGTTTTAAGCAACATATGAACCATATTCACATAAAATTCCAATTTTGTTAGAGCATCTACAATCTTTCACTAATTCCTTTTTCACGCTGCGTTTCTTTAGCTTCATCGCTTAAGGCGCACACTATTTTTTAGGTATGTCAACTGCATGCAATTATGATTTGGATTATGAGCACTTGTAGTATTGTTTAATCTGATTTTGTTATGGATTTTTGATCAACATCCCCTCGTGCTGTGGCATTTTTTGATAGAATCTTACTATGTAGTTTACAAGGAGATTTAAGTATAGAACATAGACTATCAACATCCCCTCGTGCTGTGGCATTTTTTGATAGAATCTTACTATGTAGTTTACAAGGAGATTTAAGTATAGAACATAGATTGCCATTACATTGACATATATGTGAGAAGAAAGTCGGGGCTTCAGGTTCCTTGATTCTGATTGTTGACGTTAGGCGCTGATTATGTAATATGTACATATCATTAGAATTATTTCTCCTTTGACTATGACTTGGCGGTAGCAATCAATACAAGTAAAAATCAACAGGTGGCTGGCATACTTTTCCTTGTATAAGAGAAAACACAGAAAATCCCCTCCATCCTGTAACATAGGGGAAAAAACTTTCCCCTGAATCATGAAAATTATATATATTACTGATGATATTTTTTCTTTGGGGCATTCCTGTTTTTGATTTCTTGGTGCATACTTTTACTTGCTAATGGTTCTATTAAGTAATCATATGTATTATGTGTCCTAATCTCTGAAACTTACACACTAGGTGTTGTATATTCATACACACCTTTTTCACCTTCAGTTATATTTGTAGCATTGGCATTGCATTTCGATGTGTCCAGGGAGAAAGAGAGCCAGTATTTCAAGAGTGCTTTTCTAGGATATACCGTTGGTTTGGTCCTTACTATTATTGTCATAAATTGGTTTCAAGCTGCACAGATGTGTATTGCTCTTTTCTTTTTACTATTATTGTCCTTACTTAATAGTTTCAATTTATTTTCTAAACTGTCATTGTCGTCATGATGTAGAACCTGAACATCCAAGTGACAAATTGATGAAGAACAATTGTGAAAGGACCTTCAGCCCAACAACAGTGTCTCTAGCATGAGCATCAGTATCATCACCACAATTGTTATTAAGTTTTTCTTTAATTTGGATTTTAATTGTTGGTTTGGATATTATATGTATTTGTTGGATTATACTATATTTATGGATTTTTATTTTGTTTGATATGTACGGTTAATAGTTAAGTTTTGTATGTGGTTGAAAATTGAATGGTACAGGTTGTAAAGAAATATTTTTATTGAATGGTTAAGAATTGAATGAATGAATAAATAGATGAATAATTTTGTATATGCATAGGTTATAGGTGGCGCAAAAAATATTACAGAATAAATTATAAAAACTAAATAAGACCTTTTGGTGACTAAACAAATGTCACAGGTTGGCTTTTGGCTACTAAAACGTTAGTCGCCAATTGTGAAAAAGTGAAACTTTTGGCTACTAAACTGTTAGTCGCAAAATTGTAAAAAAGAAACTTTTGGCTACTAAAATTTTAGTCGTCAATTCTCAAAAAGGTAAAATTTTTTGCTACCAAATAATTAGTCGCCAAACATACATGCTCAATTGGCTACTAAATAATTTAGTCGCTAAAAGTAAATATATTTATATATTTAATTTTTTTAAAAAAAATATTGCGACTTAAAAAAATATATATGGCGACTAAGGTTTTAGTCGCCAATAGGCCACTTTTGGCTACCAAAAAAATTTTAGTTGCCGATTATTTCCCTGATAAACTATAGACGACCAAATGGGCGACCAAATTTATTAGTCGGCAAAAGTGATTGGCGACTTTAGTCGCCAAAAGTAAAATTTCTTGTAGTGATTTTGCAGGGCTATCAATGTATATCATTCATAAAAAAAATTATGTTAATCCGAAAATCGTTATTTTCATTTTATTATATTTGTCGCTAAAAAAAAGGAATGATTTATTTTTAAAAATATATTTACTGTCCATTTTTTTTTAAACAAATGTGATAAAATGAAAATGTTACAATTATTGGAAGAGTTAATTTATTTTCATGGATGATATATGTACGAGCAAGAAATAATTCTCCTCGTATAATCCTATTGATCAAGTTTGTACTCCTCCAAAGGTCGTTGTCTTATCACCTGAAAACACAAATGTGAGTTAACCGGCGGGTGTGTGCCGGAAACCCCTCCGATGCCTAAGTCAGCAAGTAAACAATAGACAAAAAGTTCTGTGTATTCAAGAGTTAGAATTGCAATACATGGAAATAGGTGTTGTCATGAGCTTTGATAGATTCCGTGTGGCACAATCTTAGTAGGACTCTATCCCTCCTTTGTAGAGTCCTCCTGGGAGTCACATTCCCAAAAGATGATGATTATCCCTAAGACACCCTCCTCACTACCAACCAAGTGAAATGGCCAGAACTCTTTGGTCAGCTATCGTTGCACTTAACCGAGCTATATTAGTTTGTTCTACTTCTAGCCGAGCCGTGCTAAACTTGACCAAAAAATGGTGCTCTGTCAAGCTACAGCTAGCTCGACCTTTTCCATTAAAGTCGCCTCAGTCCGCTTACTGACCGCGCATAAATAGCTAGGTCTATGTCCAAACAATCATCTCTGACCGGCCCAACACAGGTTCAAACCAAAACCGAGCTACACGAGCGCTTATCTTGGCCCATTGCGCAGCCCAAGTTCCAAAGAGGATTTTATCTAGCTTGGCCTAATTTGTCTACACAAATTACCCTCTCAACATACATGGAGAGTCTTACAAAATGAATGATTTAAATTATCAAAACGGAACTTATGATGGTGTCCACAAATCCGTTAAATTCTTTCATATTAAGATGTAAATATAACATAAATTAAAAAAAAGAGTGACAGCAAATAATTATACAAATTTTTGACCTCAAGTGGGAGAAGGGGTAAAAAATTACCTACACATAAGAGTGCAAGTGTGTCTGTCATGAGATGTGAATGAAAGATTATGAAGGTGCAAGTAAGTATCATTTGCAACCCTTCACATATATGATATTTTTTTTCTTCTCCCACCTTCGTGTAATTTTATCTATTAATTTTGAGTAAAAATAATAATTCGTGGTGATTAAAATATAAATTTAACCTGAGGCTCCAATAATTTTTGAGTACTGTAGCCATGACACATAATCCCAGAAGGTGGTGCGAAAATCGAAAACAATACGATTACAGAACCGAACCAACAGAAACCAATACAGAGGAATCTACGGTCACAAGATCACCAGCTGTACCTTTTTACCGGTCACTCCCTAGATCTGTGCTCGTGTGCTGAGCCCTTTTTAAAAAAATTTATTTTATTTAATATATATATATTTTTTAATTTGTTTACACTACACCAATTATATTCAATTTGTTTGGTTTGGATTTTTAAAATTCACTTTTAAAAAAATTGAAATTTTTTATTTTTCATAATTTTTTTTTATTTTTACTTAATTTTTTAATATTTCAAGTAATTTTTAATTTTTAAATACACCTAACATAAATATACTTAAAAATATAATATTTGTGAAATTTTTGTTACAAAAATTCACCAAATACCAAAAATATAAATAAAAAAATACGAGAGTTCAATACATTTTTTATATTTTTGTTTTAAAAATATTTTTTTAAAAATATTTACTTTTTAGATATATTTAAATAAGATACATCTAAAAAAATAAAAAATTTGCTAAAATTTTAAAAATATTCGCTAAAAATTAAAAAATAAAAAACTCAATTAAAACCAAACATACACACTGATGGGGATTTTGGTTGACTGGTGTGTTTCCTTATCTTGATAATTTAAATAGATTGTTTTTTAGAATATGTTGAGTATTATATTTTTATAAACAAAATTAAATTAATTGTACCTGCCGTTTATTGTTTTAAATACAAATGCATTTTGATTAAAAAGTTATTAAAATCTTATTAATTTAATATTTTATAAGATGTATTATTTAACAGACTTCAAAAACTAAATAATTTAGATCATTAAAGTAGAATATGAAGTGAGTTCTACAATTACAAGAGGGTAACAATCATAACTATTGTGCAAACCCCATCTCCATTATATTGCGGGTCCATCGACCCAGAGCAGGAGTCTGCCAACTTGTTAGTTACTCGAATGTATCCGAAAAATTCTCAACAATTTTCCTACTTGCAAATAAAAATGGAAAAATGGAAAAAATACCATCTTCATTTTGAATTATTATTTAAATTGGATTTGAAGTCATATTTTTTAGTTATAATAATTATGCTTTTAGAAGGGTGACATTGGCATTTCATCAATAGGAATCGACTCTTGTAATTAAAATTAAAAATCAAAATATGTAGGAATTCAAAGGCTAATTTTTTCAAATTTAGGGGCATTTGGCACGTGCTATAATAGCACATACTATTGTAGCATATTATTCTATTTTGATTACAATCATCTTATTTGGATTACAACATTTTTTTATCATATCATTTTAAACCAATGTTTTGAAATCAAAGCGGTGAGCGAATCAGAAAAGGAATCGGATGGACAGGTTATTGGTTCAACCGTCATGTCGAAACGGTCGAATTATGACATCATAATTAATAATATATAATTAAAAAATATAATTATAAATAAATAAAATGTATATAAGGTGCATATTATTTACTAATAATATTTAATAAAGTCATAATTGATATAAAAAAAAAAGTCACTAGTTTTAAAGAAATTAAAAAATTCTAACATTCCCTTCAAACAAATTGATTGAATACTAGATTTAATTTAGGAAGGAAATGAAATTTTCAACTCTCCATCCAATCAAATATGATTCAAATAATTTGATTGAATCTCACATAAAATTTTTATATTCTCTTTGAACAATCTTTTTCTGTAAATAGAAATAGACTTTTATAATCTCTTCAAGCTTCTAATGAAACTCCTCCTCATGAGAGGAAACTCTTGAAGTAAGAGTTTTTAGCCAAAATTTTGATATCAAAAAGAAAGAAAAGAAGAGAAGAAAAATAAAAATAAAAAAACAAAATTTTCCAACCAACGGGTTGATTAACAACCGGGATCAGTTCTACCGGTTGAACCACCGATTTTTCTTGTTCTTGCAAACAAGGCCGATTTTTGACCTAGGCCGGTTTTTGTGGCTCATCTGGATGGAACTAGGTCTGATCACCAATTCTACAGATTGAATCGGCTGGTCCATCCGATTCTTTAAACATTACATTAAATCCAACTTATATTTTATATATATATTTTTTATAACAAATCAAAAAGTATACTTATTTAGATTAGGGTAAATCACAAATACACTTCCTGAGATTTGATTAAAATACGAATCACCCCTAGTGATTTTGAAAATTACATTCCACCCCCTGAGATTTCTAATTTCATAACAAATCGTCATTTTTATTAATAAATCATCAAATCAATTAACAATTTTTAATGATGTTAAAAATATGTTTCAATTAATAGTTTAGATAATTTTATTATTGTATAGAAGAACAATTATGAATTTTATTTTTTTAGTTAATTCTGTTAAAAAAAATTCTAATAAAGAAATATTTATAATTTTTTAAATCACATAAGACAATCTATATTTTAAGAATCTCAAAAAATATATTTATAATTTATCCTGTAAATATCTAAGTGCAATTACAAATGCATTGGTCCTTTTTTCCCAGTATGAGAGTACGAGTTGGTATGTAGGTAGTACCGAAAATTATGTTAAAAAAAGTACAAACTAAATAGTGTCCTGCAATATGACAAAAGAAAACTGTTATGTTACCGAATTTATATTTTAAAAATTATTTTGAAAGTGACATGTTTGGGAAGTATTTGGTTGGGTAAGGTACATATCATATATATTTATATAAATTTTTACAAATGTATATAAATTATGATTTTTTAAAATTTTTATGAGTTAACTTACATATATTTGTAAAAATTTACATAATTTTGTGAGATAATTTATATATATTTGTAAGGATTTATCTAAGTACATATAGTATGAACTTGCATACTTAAAAATTACTCATATAATTTATATTTAAAGTTGACATGATATAAGTTATATATAGAAAATTTGTAATCCATTGACAAGAAGGCTTAGCAATATTGTAAGTTTTTTGTTACATATATTTTTCACATAAAATGTATAAACTTTTTAATTTTTTTAACTTGTGCTCTCAGAAGATATATGTAAACAAAATTCAAAATAATGTAATGAGAGAGACATTTACACAACAATGTCACATTCTCTCTTAATTTATCCCTAATATAGAATTCTACAAGTTTCTAAAATTTAATTTTCGTCATATTAGAAAAGCCACTTTTTTCTTCGCAACGTCTCTATCATTTGATTGAATAACCTTCTCCTACACAGAAAGAGATTGGATAAATATTCATAACTCTATAATAAAGTATCAAAAACACAAAAAATCGTTAGATAATAAAGTATTTGTTGTAAATCATTTCTGTTAAAGTTTCTTGGAAATCCATTACTTAAATTAAATGAAAAATCGAACCATAACATACAGTTAGTTTTAGTTCCTCAAAACAAAACATAAAAGTTCACCGAACTGATTACTCAGATGCAGAGTTTGTGCATTGGACTGCATTATTATTATTATTATTATTAGTATTTTATTTTATTTTTAAATTCACTTATGGAAGAGGTTAATTATTGGTAGTTCCAGACTTTCAGGACTGGAGATAAGTCATCTTCTTTTGTCGCTATTGTTAATGTCAATAAATTTTGTTTTCATGAATATAGTGTCCAAAACTGGACTAATGTGTGATGTTACATATCAGATTAATGAAATGTCAATGGGAACTGGTAGGACCATCTTAGACTTAAGAAGCAATTGATAAGAACAACTGTGAGTTGTATTTCTCTATATATACATTACAATTTACATAGGTATATAGGATTTATCCTTTTTCTTAAAGAAAAATAGAGATTGATCAACAACCCCAACTTGCCTAAAAAAGGGTCGACGAAAGCGGCTTCTTAGCAGCTACGAATATCTACAAGTGGCCATGTAAAACATTGGAATACACCTCCAACAATGACTCTAACTCAGATTAAGAATAATTTCTTTCAATTTAAAGAGCTGTTCATAGATTTTTGTGTGTGTTATAATGATTAGCGTAATTTCTATTTATAACTTGTGAGGCCTATATTGTACAAAAATATATGATTTGCTTTTAAATTTTTATTTTTTTAGTCTGTAAAAAATTACATCAAAGCCATACCATAATATTCTTCCATTAATCGTTATAATTATCTCATCAAGAAACACAATTTTAGTTGTTAAAATGAGATTATTTAATTTTGAGGTTGTGAGTTTAATTATGAGAACAGCTACTTTGTACAAATTATAAAAAATATTAAGTTTATGTTCCCAATCTACCCTCATGCAATGGGAAGTATGTTGAGCGTACAAAAGTTCGCATGAATTTCATGAATCATGATTATATATAGGTTCTTGAATTGTGCATGTGGGGATATATTTGCTGAGTACCAACACGTGGCAAATGTGACGCCGACGTGTTAGCCGAGGTGCCACGTGTTGTGGTAGTTATGCCGAGGTGATTTCGGAGTTGCCGAGGTTATCTCCGAAGATATCGGAAGCCGAGATAAGCGGATAAAGGACAAGAGTCCTAGATTGAGAGAAGACTTCAGTTTGGGTAAAGATGAAACTCTTAGAGGGTTTATCCTAATCCCACTGGAAGTTCCAGATTAGCAGTAATCCTGAGTCCATTGGAGTTAGGCTCCTATTGGGATTAGGATTATATTGGCTATAAAAGAGAGGCACCCCCATGGGTCTAAGGTATGCTTTTGATACTCAAGCTTGTGAGTTGAATACTTGATTATCTTTGAGAGATATACTGACTTGATCGTCGGAGTGCCCCCGGGTGGAAGAACCACCGCCGGAGCCTTTTCTTTCTGTGCAGGACAGCAGGGTGCCATCTATTCTGCCTGTTTTCTACAGTTGGATTACTAAGGAGGACAGTGTGATCGGAAAATCACTCACACAATTTAGCTCTGTCTGTGGGAACGAAAGACGAATAGATGGCCAGTAACGCACAAAATGAGAAGGTTGGGGACGACGCTCCCGCTGGGAGTGGCAGGCCTATCGACCTTAACGCCGAAAGAGACAACCACAATGAAGAAACCCACAACCAGGGGAATGGAGGAGAAAACGTCGGCCAGGAGGGCGACACCTCAAAGAAGACGGACTAGGACATATACTACAACGAAGATAACCTCCAGGTATGGAGGGATAGGTGCCTACGGAGGGATGAGGAAGTAAAAGATTTGGCAGACAAATTGGCAGACCTACAGTCGGTCGTCAATTTCATGATGCAAAACAATGTCATGCAGCCGCCGTACCCACTGCAGGACACGCCAATTCCAGCAGTTAATACTCAGAAGGAAGGAAGGAAAATAATTCCTGAGGCACCACAACACACCAGGAGCAAAAGACACTCTCACCCGCCTTCTGGGGAGGTCGGGCGAGAGGAACCAAGACAATAGAGGTCCCAGAGGACGTATCATACGAAGGATCAGGAGCGCAAAGAACATCGGCGTATTCGAGGGCAGGCGCTCTGCTTTAACACGACCCACGGAGAAAGATCAAAACGGGCCCATCACGAGGCCGAGAGTAGTGTGCCGAAGAGACTGAAGTCCATAGATAGCCGGGCTCCAGGGAGGAGTAAAGAAGACTTGAGAAATTACCTCAAGAGGAAGGAACAGAACGTTGAAGCCGAGGTAACCTCACCCGTGAAGCCGAGGACACCGTTCTCGGTAGAACTGGACAAATTTGAAGCATCGAAAAGATTCAGTATGCCGAGGTTTCAAATATACGATGGTAAGTCGGACCCTAACTTCCACGTTGGATTATTTTTGAACTCAATGGCACTATACAGCGGAAACGAGCCATTACTCTGCAAAGTGTTCCCCTCGTCCTTTGGGGAAATTGCATCAGATTGGTTCCATAAACTGCCGAAGGGAAGCGTAAAGACATGGGAAGGCCTGGCCGAGATGTTTGTGGCCAGGTTCGTAACAAACAAGCTGCAGCCATTAAGGGTGGATGCACTAATGGCTCTAAAGATCAGCCAGGATGAAGGCCTTAGGGCCTATGCAAAAAGATACTACGATGTGTTCAATCGAATACCCGAGTGCAACTAGGAAGTGGCGGTTGTATCCTTCAAGAACGGCCTGAAAGATAACTGTTCGCTGCGAAAATCTTTGGCAAAGACATTACCAAAGAGCATGGAAGAACTCATGGCAAGGATCGAAAAGTATGCCCGAGCCGAGGAGGATATATCGGCCCATAAGGAAGTTAAACAGGAAAAAGGGAACGGCTCGCCGAAGCGAGGCCGAAGTAACAACGGATTCAGCAAAACAGAGATAGAGTTAAAAGCCAAACAGGCAGTGACCACCGTGTTCCAAATTCCAATTCAAAAAGTCCTAGGAAAAATTCGGAACCAGCCCTATTTCAGAACGCCAGCAAGGGAACCGGGAGAATTTATGGGAAGAAACATGGACAGACATTGTGCTTATCACAATGAAAACGGACGTACAACACAGGGCTGCAGAGCCCTAAAAGCACACTTGGAAGATCTGGTAAGGCAAGGCCACCTGAGAGACCTTGTCGATGAAACCAGAACAAGAGAAGAACAGGCAAGACTGCCTCAGGCTCCAGCAGCCCCACCACCTCCGCAACCTCGGGCAGAAGGACCTCGGATAGTTAATGTGATCCACTCAAAGGTTAACGAGAATGAAGTCAGAGGAGAGACTCAAAGGGTAAGGCATCTGCAGCATGTCTACCAAGTCGGGGAAAAAAGACATCGGCCAGCGGAGTACCAAAGACCGATGATAGCCTTCACCAAAGCTGACCTAGAGATGGTACAGCACCCACATAATGATGCCTTGGTAGTATCCCTCCAGGTTGGGGAGTGCCAAGTAAAACGCATCCTAATAGATCAAGGCAGCTCTTGTGACATCATGTATGTTAGATGTTACAAGGAGTTAGGCCTTCACCCAGACGACATGGAGCAATTGAATGGCCCGACGGTCGACTTCAATGGAACGCCGACGTGGCCACTGGGCGCTACAAACTTGGAAGTACAGGCCGGCACTACGAAAATCAGGACAGAATTCATCGTGATTGACACGCCTTCTCCTTATAACATCAAATTGGGAAGGCCATGGTTCCATGCAATGGGGGCAATTCCCTCAACGTTGCATCAACTATTGCGGTTCCCAACAGAACATGGGATTGAAGAAGTCAGAGGAGACCAGCTACAAGCCAAAAATTGCTCCATGGCAGCAATGAAAACAACCTGCAACATACAAGAACCAGGGAAGGTAGAAATTGAAGATGAGGACATGGAAGTCCTAGATGATGTCGACAAGATACTACTAATATCTCCAGATGGAGAAATAATAGAAGAGTCCATCCGTTTGGAGTTCAAGGCCTCAAACAATGAAGCAGAATACGAAGCATTAATTGCAGGGCTAAAGCTGGCAGCAACAGCAGAAGCAGACGAGGTAATAGTTTTCGGTGACTCACAATTAATTGTTAATCAGTCAACAGGAGAATTTGCAGCTAGAGACGAGAGGATGTCGGCATATGCAAAAGAGATCATCAGATTGGCCGCCCTATTTCAGAACTGCCGACTTCTCCAAGTTAGCCGAGATGATAACGTCCACGCCGACACGTTGGCCAACCTGGCAAGTTCAATACAGACTGGAAAGACAGGAACTATTATGATCGAATATATGTCGGGCCCAAGCATAGAACCACAGAACGCAAAGCAGGAAGCAATGTGTGTGGACATGGGTCCAAGCTGGATGGACGCAATTATTGTATTCCTGAAAGAAGGAAAGCTGCCAGAAGACCGCAAGGAGGCACACAAAGTCAGATTGAAGTCGGCAAGATTCATTCTAACAAAAGACGGACATCTCTACAGAAGGCCCTTCACTGGACCCCTTTTAAGGTGCGTACATCCTTTGCAGGTTGAGGATTTTTTATATGAAATTCATGAAGGAATTTGCGGAAGCCATGCTGGGGGCAGATCATTAGCTCACAGGGCCATTACCCAGGGGTATTGGTGGCCCTACATGCAAAAAGATGCAGAAGCATACGTGAAGAAGTGCGAACAATGCCAAAGGTTTGCACCTTTGATTCATCAGCCAGCTGCCGACCTGAACCCAGTATCCAGCCCTTGGCCGTTTGCCCAATGGGGCATGGATCTAGTTGGACAACTTCCCCAAGCAACTGGGTAGAGAAAATACTTGCTGGTAGTAACAGATTACTTCACAAAGTGGATAGAGGCAGAACCTCTTGCCAAAATCCGAGATGTGGACGTCAAAAATTTCATATGGAAAACATTATCACCAGATTTGGCATCCCAAGAGCCATCGTTGCCGACAACGGAACGCAGTTTGACAGCAAACTTATCAAAAACTTTTGTACGAAATTCAAGATCAAGAATTACTTTTCAACACCAAGTTTTCCCCAGAGTAATGGGCAAGCAGAAGCATCCAACAAAGTAATTTTGGATGGAATAAAGAAGAGGCTGCAGGCAGCAAAAGGAAAGTGGGTAGACGAATTGCCCAACGTACTTTGGGCATATCGGACTACGCCGAGAAGATCAACAGGGGAATCCCCCTTTGCCATGGCCTATGGCACAGAAGCAGTAATTCCACTAGAAGTCGGTATTCCAGGGATCCGAACCCAGGGAGTTGAGAATGGGACTAATGATATACTCCTACCCCGAGATCTGGATCTTTTAGAAGAACGAAGAGAGAAGGCTGCAATTCAGCTTGCAGTATACCAGCAACAACTTGCAAAAGCTTACAACAAGAAGGTCAATCCAAGAGATTTTCAAATCGGCAACTTAGTCTTGAGAAAAGTCGTCGGCAACAAGAAGGATCCCAGAGAGGGCAAACTCGGCCCAAACTGGGAAGGACCCTACCGAATTACTTCGGTGTTAGGCAATGGAGCTTATCGGCTTGAAGACAATGAGGGCAAAGCATTGCCAAGACCTTGGAACACTTGTAATTTAAAATACTTATATCACTAGATGTTCATTATTTTTGCCCGATGTCATCAATAAAATCTTCTCAGAATTCCTCAAACGCATATGATTGATAAAGATACTTAAATATTGTTTCTGGAAGACATGAATAATGAGAACCCAAGTGGAACTTAGGTTCACATTGGGGGCAGAGAGAAGTCAAAAATACAAAGTTTACCAAAGTTTACCACTTGTTGAAATTTGTAGCAATTTACAAGTTGGTCAAACCGATACAAAGTTTACCACTTGTTGAAATTTGCAGCAATTTACAAGTTGGTCAAACCGATACAAAGTTTACCACTTGTTAAAATTTGTAGCAATTTACAAATGGGAGTTAAGCTGACATTACTGTTTCTCTTTGCTTGTTGAAATTTGTAGCAATTTACAAGTCAAAGTAAAGCCGATGTTATTACTTACAGACTTATGGCAACCTACTGGTTGGCTAAAACAAAAAAGATGCTTAACACTTGTTGAAATTTGTAGCAATTTACAAGTTGAAGTTAAGCCGACGTATGATCATCTGTTAAAATTCGCAGCAATTCACAGGTTGAGGTAAAAGCTAAGTATATTGTTTAAACCCTTGTTAAAATTTGTAGCAATCTACAAGTAGATCACTGTTTAACACTTGTTATAACTTGAGAAAAGATTACTGTATATGTTAGTCTTTGTTGAAATTTGTAGCAATTTACAAATAGGATTAGAGTGAAATTACTGTTTACACGTTTGTTGCAACGTGAGGAAAGTCTGCAAAGTTTACATTAAAAAGAATATATTTTATACTTGTTGAAATTTATGAAAAGATTGCAGGTCAGTATCTTGCCGAAGTAAAACTTGCAGTTACTATACCCGAGGTATCTAACCCCGAGAAGATTATGCAAAGGAAGAATTATGTAAATCATGCGAAATATTCTAAGTATAGCACCATACAGAAGCAAAGAAGAGAAATTAAAGACTAAAGCATTCAGAAGAAAAACGGTTGCAGTTGTATATAATAAAGGCACTATGGCCTAATAGGAATAAATTGTTCACATGTAACAAAGAAAGGCACATCGGCCATAAGGAAAAGCTCACATAGTCCAGCAAATAAAAGAAAGTACAAAAAAAGAAAAGAGTACAAAAGACATTCAAGATTCTTCAACATCAACAGATGGTTGGGCTGGGACCTCAGAGGATTCTGGGAGAACCACCTCGGTATCTTTTTCTGCCACAACCTCGGCATCTTTTCCCGCAACCTCGGCGTATTTTTCTGCTGCAATCTCGGCATCAATTTCTGCGACTGTTTGATCAAGACTTTTTTCAACCAAGGGGACATCAGATAATGCTTGTTCAGGAGTGGCCTCTTTAATGACCTCCTCATCTTCCTCATTAGTCAAGTCAAGGACTTGATCACCCTGAGGGGAAGACTTGGTCTCATTGGTATCTTTGGGCTTCCTTACTAGAGCATCATCATCATCCTTATCCTCATCCTCGGCTTCAGACTCGGATTCATCTTCATCTTCAGTTTGACTTGGAGGTGGAAGATGAGGGAATGGCAAAGGAATAGCATCGGCCTTGCGCAATGGCGAGTCATCTGGGATGTTAAGCTTCTTGGCAAGAGACATCCAACCAAGGGAGAAGCCCCTGTTGCATGCCTGGCTGACTTGAAGTTTGTATTCCTCAGTAACATCGGCCATGCCTTGGGCGTATGCCTTTTCATCAGCCGCCTTGATCTCGGCATCCTTGGTGGCCAAAGCCTCCTGGAGTTCCTTCTCGGTCTGGGCTGCTTTTTCCTCGGCCTCTTTCTTTTGAGCTTCGGCGACATTCTTAATGGCCTCGGCAGATTCAGCTTTTTCTTCAGCCAGGGTTTGGGCTTTAGTAGCAGTCTCGACTTGATCTTCCAATTTCTTCATTTTTGCTTGAAAGCCCTTATTAATCTTCTGGAGGGCAGAATACTCCTTCTTTAAGTCATTTAACTTCTCCCTGGTCTCAAAGGATTGCATGGAGAAGGAATGTGCATGCTGGACAGCCTGAAAGAACACAAAGCAAAAAGTTATTACAGAATTTTACAAGTATGGAGAGATGAGGATAAAACAAGTTACCAAGTGAAGACACTTACTTGCACACACCGTTGAAGCATAAAAGCATAATTTTCGTACTCACTCATTTCAGCATTCTTTTCCAGATCACCTGGAAGAAGAAGTGCTGTACTAAGTGCAACGCCGATATTTATATCGTCGGCGCTATCACTGGCCAGGACAGGCTTGTTCTCCAGAGTAATTGCAGGCGTCCAGGGGACATTTGGTACCTTGGACTTTGAAGTTGTCGCAGAAGAAGACCTCGGCTTCTTTGATTTCTGGGACTCTGCTGGTTGAGTTTCAGCAGACCTTTTTCCCGAAGTAGAAGCAGTCTTCTTGCTCTCGGCCAATTGAGAGATGGGCAAGGCATCCTCAGCCTCAGCCTCAGTAGCTTTGGTCTTTTACTGAACCTTCTTTGTTCTTTTTGGTTTTGGTGGGGGCATCGTTTGGGTTGGAACAGCATCGACATCGGCTGGTAGGTCGGCTAGAAGATCTTGGGTGACAGGCTTTGGGCAAACCATTTCGGCAGTTTTGACAAGTCTGCGCCGACGTTTTCTTTCAGGAATTGGTACCAAGTATGGTGCCGAGGTGGAAGGTTGATTGGTTGGGTCAGATGTGGACTCTTGATCTGTCCGGGATGAGGAAGCAACTTGAGTTGTGGCAGTAGGTGGAGAAAGGCTCTTTTTCACCCTCCTTGGAACGTCGGGCAAAGTGGATTTGTACGTTGGGATGAAATTCAGTACCAATGGAGCCCTGCGCTTGTGAATCGGAAGGTCTAGGAGATTCTTTAGGTCTTTTCCAAGAAAATAGAACTGGCGGAAGTCCTTTGGTGGCTTGCGAACGTCTGCAAAGAAGAACACGACATTAGAGACAGACAAAATCTTGAGGATATGAAAAGAACAACTAAATGATTGACACTGGGCTCTTACCCTTGCCCTCTTTAACCGTTCGAGGAAGAGGGTAGAGATGGACTTCTTCGTCTGGGCCAAACTCCCAATTTCCAGAAGCAATAAGATAATCATCTCCAGCCCCTTTGTTAGAGTCTGGGAGGTCGGCTACAATTTTGAATTCAGTAGACCTCGGCTTGAGGTAATACACATAACCTTTTTCTTTCAGGTTAAGGGCGCACATAGTATAACAGTATTGGATGTTGGCGAGGGTGATCCTAACATTCTCCTACCGGGCTAAGGCTATGATACCATTAAGCACTCTATAGGAGTTAATGGTGAGTTGCATAGGGTTCAGGGTGTAGTAGTGAAGAACTTCACGAAAGAGGGGATTGAGTGGGAGCCGAAGTCCATATTCAACAAAAGCTATAATAGGGAAAGGCATCGTATTATCTGTAGGCATGATGGAATCATCATCCCCAGCTAGCCTAAGGTGAACATCATCGGGAATAGAGAACTCTTGCCTAAAGAATTCGAGTTTGGTTGGGGTGTTTACCCTATGTCTCCACATACCCATGATTTTGGTGTAAAGGTATTTGACTACAAAAACAGAGTGCTCTTAAAAGGTTACTGGGACCTCGGCTTAAACCTAGGTATATATTGGTAAGGTTTGTTTCAGTTTTTCCTAAAAATTGAAGGTTCTATAAACAAATCCCAACCCTTAATCTAAGAAAGCAAAGATTGGAGGCTCGAATCTGGGAAAAACACAGAAAACAAGAAACAAGAATAAGTTTTCAGAATCAAAGAACGAGGCTGGGCTGTCAAGAGCCTAAAGAATACAAAGAGTTGAAGGCCAAGAACAGTGGTGAAACAAGTGTAAGTGTTCATGGCATGTGCAAAATCATGAAATAAGATACATTCAGGTGAATGATTTACAAATTAAATGCTTGAACAGAACAGTAAAAACAGGAAATTCCAGAAACGATCAAGGACTGGGAAAAGAAGGGCCAGTTGCTTACCAGACAAGGTGAGGCCGGAACGAAATTCGCCGAGGACAGACGACGGTTGAAATAGTAGCGAAAACTTCGCAAGAATGGAAGAATGAAGACAGTTGCAGAGCTTCGAGCTTGAACAATGGCGGATTCAAAGGAACGAGTTTAAAGAGAGAGAAAGCAAGGGAAAATTGATATGCAAAAGTGAAGGAAAAGGGGAAAGGTGGAAAAGTTTTGTTAAAATGTGAAACGGCGGCAAAATAAGACATTTAGTGCACCTGGAAAAACGCATACGTCAGGCGGCGCAGATAGCTGGAAAACGGCTTACAAGCGCGTCACAGACACGGGCCAATAGAGATATAACACGTAATTGAAACGGTTGAAAAGTGATGCATGACAGCTCATGCGCGATGGAGAGTTCATTTGAATTCTTGTTCTTGAAAGAAGACATGTCGGCCTGAAATGAAAGACCTCGGCTGAGAAGTTCTTAAGTCGACGTATGAGAAGGAGGATCAATATAGGTTCCATCACCTCAGAATGCCGAGGTAATAGAACCTAGGGGGCAGTTGTGGGGATATATTTGCTGAGTACCAACACGTGGCAAATGTGACGCCGACGTGTTAGCCGAGGTGCCACGTGTTGTGGTAGTTACGCCGAGGTGATTTCGGAGTTGCCGAGGTTATCTCCGAAGATATTGGAAGCCGAGATAAGCGGATAAAGGACAAGAGTCCTAGATTGAGAGAAGACTTCAGTTTGGGTAAAGATGAAACTCTTAGAGGGTTTATCCTAATCCCACTGGAAGTTCCAGATTAGCAGTAATCCTGAGTCCATTGGAGTTAGGCTCCTATTGGGACTAGGATTGTATTGGCTATAAGAGAGAGGCACCCCCATGGGTCTAAGGTATACTTTTGATACTCAAGCTTGTGAGTTGAATACTTGATTATCTTTGAGAGATATACTGACTTGATCGTCGGAGTGCCTCCGGGTGGAAGAACCACCGCCGGAGCCTTTTCTTTCTGTGCAGGACAGCAGGGTGCCATCTATTCTGCCTGTGTTCTACAGCTGGATTACTAAGGAGGGCAGTGTGATCGGAAAATCACTCACACAGTGCACTTAATGACAATATAAAAATAAAAAATATATATGAAAATTGATACAAAGAATTTGTTTTGCAAATTGTTTATGTAAACACCATTTTTTTTTTCTTTTTCTAGAAACATTTTAAAGTAGTCTTCCAAAGTTTCAAAAAGATGATACGAAAATGAATAAATATTTCCAAAATCTTCATATTTTTTTTATTTCCAAAATTATGAAAAATAAAAATAAATAAAACATTAAAAATTAAAAATTACCGAACAAACTAAAGGAAAAATGATTTCAGTCATGAAAAATTACCCTGAATATGAAGTGCGTTGTATTCATAATAAATTTGACTCATAAATGTACTTTTTTGAATATTTTTGTGAATAATTTTTTGAACCATATAGGGCTTGGTGCTACTTACTTTTGAGTTAGGGGAAATTACTATTCAGTGTAAATTTAGGAAGAAAAAAAAATACATATCAATAATAAATTTTATAAATATTAATAATTAAAATTGTAAATTTTTTCATGTATCTGAAAATATTTTTTTAAAAATCCAATAATTTGTAATTCTCCCTTTTAGTTAAAAGCCAAAAGTATAAACCAAATGCACGCCTTCACCAATTTCTAGATAATTAATTTTTTTAACTTATTTAATCCATAGATAGTCAGAAACACTAAATTAACTAGTCCGATACAAATTTTCAAAATAATAAATAGGGAAATGTTATAGTCCACACCTTCGAAAAGATGTGCATAATATGTAAGTTATGTTATTTATGGGTGTGTTTGATTGGGGGGATTAGAGGGGGACTATCCACTATTTGGATTGTAATCTAAATAGTGCTCTTTATCCGCCGTTTGATTTTTTTTAGTCCGCCGGACTCCATGTCTGGCCGGATTCCATGTCCCCCATATGGGGGACTATTGTGTCCCTGGGGGGTGAGACAGAAAGTGGGGGACTATCCACTGTTGGGATTGGATGCAAAAATGACTATTTTGACCCTCTACTATTTAATTATGTATTATATTTAATAAAATTCAATAAAATTTAAATGTCTCAATTTAAAAATAAAATAATTTTATTTAACTTTTTATTGATGTTTTATTTATTTAATTTTTTAAAATAATTTTATTGATGTTTTATTTTAAAATTTTGTTTATAATTTATTTAATTTCATTATTTAAATTGTAATAGGTGTTTTATTTAAAATTTTAATTAAAAAAATAATATAAACAAATTTAGTGGTTATTTATTTATTTAATTGTGTAAAAAAATAAATTTATTTAATTGTGTAAATAAACAAACACAGTAAATTATTTAATTATGTAAATAAACAAACACAGTAAAGTTTTGTATGTAAAAAAAAAATAATGATTTGTTATACAGTAATGATTTAAAACAAATTTTATTGATATTTTATTTATTTATTTATTTAATTTAAAAAAACAAGTTTATTTAATTAAAAATAATTAAAATATTAAAGATATGTTTAATATTATTATTACTTAGTAAACAATTGAAAAAGGGCAAAATAGTCTTTTATTCATTTATCCTATCCAGTCCGTCCAACCAAACGTTGGATTCACTAAAAATAGTCCTTTCCAGACATCTAATCCCATGAAAAAACAAACACAGGATACATATCCAATCCGACCAAATAGTCCGAGGGATTCACAGTCCCAGGACTCAAGTCCGATGGATTCTAATCCCCCCTTATCCAGTCTGCCCAATCAAACACACCCATGGGCTTAATTATCACAAATGACATAACTCAACATTCTGTAAGTCATAACTAAAAACAAAATGACGAATTACACTAATGGTCTCTATAGTTTAGAGTTTGTGTCACTTTAGTCCATGACTTTTTAATTGTAATACATTTAACCCTGAATTTTGAATCTATCTCCAAATAATGACAATTAAAAACATTATTGCTCTATTTTAAAGGCAAAATCGTCAATTTGATAAAATATAAATTAGTTTGACAAAAATAAAAGTCAAAAAATTATTTTTAACTCACCAAATATAAAATTATATAAAAATGATAAATCTTTTATATTTTTATTTTTTTATTTTTTTGCCAAATTAATTTTTCGTAGGTGTTTTGATGATGATCACGCAACGGATAGTTGTTTTTATTGATATTTTTGGATGGTTATCATATAATAAATGGTTGTATTTGTTGGTAACAGATATTTTCAAATGGTTATATTTAATGGATGGTTATTAGATTTTTAATGTATAATCGATATGTTTAATATATGAAATGTTTTTACTTTTAGATTTTTTAATTTAATGGATTGATTTAATAATGGTATCAAAGTTGTCGTCATATTTGACTTTTGAAAAAATAAAAACTAATTTAACAAAAATAAATATCAAAAAAAATTATTTTAAAAAATTATTTCTACCCTCCCAAAAGATAAAATTATATAAAAACGATGTGTTTTTAATTTTTTTCACTAATTTAATTTTTAATTTCTTAGAAAAAAATTTAAAAGTAGATTCTAAAAACCAAATCACATAGAACTTTATAATAAAAAAAAATTCAACATTATTCTTTAAAAAAAATTCAACATTACATTATATTTCAAACAACATATAAGTTATCCAACAGAATATAAGTTGTGTGCCGACTTTGCTATTCAAATAGAGCAACAATGTCTTCAATTGTCTTTATTTGAAACAAGATTCAAAATTCAGGATCAAATGTATCACAATTGAAATGTCAGAGATCAAAATGACACAAATCTCAAACTATAGGGACTGTTAGTGCAATTAGCCCAAAACAAAAATGCCTATAACTGAACATCACATAAAGTATAAAAAACAACTCTGAGATCATAAATAATCAAAATGATGTCATAATTAACAACACAATAGGCCACAATTAAAGACACAAAAATCGTAATTAAAAATTCATGATACATACGACAAAATTTTCTTAATATATATAAGGGTAAATTACAGTGACACCCTTGAAATTTTTGTTTAATACAAATCTCCCTTACATTTGAAAAATTGCACTTACCCCCTGTCAGATTGAAATGACATATTTGCCCCTTTGCTTTTATACATATAAAATAATAAAATAATACAGATATTTTGTTCATGTCATTTAAAGGGAAATAACTATCATTTTCTTTTGTTTAATTGACACAAAAAATTATGTTTTTTTATTTTTATTTTTTACAGAATTATTTTAATATTTTATGCAATTTTTTTTTTATAGATACACCTAATCTAGATATACTTAAGAAGTATAATATTTTGTAATTTTTTTAAATTCACCAAATACAAATATATATATATATAAATACAAAAATTCAATACATTATCTTTTTTTGTTGTATTCAATGTTTTTTTAAAGTTTTTTTTACACAAATTTTATACTTTCTGGTAGAAATAAAAATGAAAAATTATATTCATATATAAAAGTTTATACAAAAAATATCATAAAAATATTGTGATAGTGATATTGTTATAAAGATAAATAATGTTTATGAGTGTTTTGTTTTAAAGTGAAAAATCATTATTAAACTATATCATTGTGTTTGAAAATTCTATATAAACTTTACGTTTGTATATCATTACTCAATAAGAATATGATCAGATAAAATTTAATGATAGAAAAAGTTGTAGAATCTAATCATAATGATACGAAAAAGAAATGATAGAAAAAATGGCAAAGTGATTATTTATAAAATTTTAAGACATGACATCAGCAATCCAATGGATAATTTGTAATAAAATTACAAATCTCAAATAAAAGAATATAATTTTTCAAATATAAGAGTAAATTTGTATTAAATAGAAATCTCAAAAACTTTCAATATAATTTATCCTATATATAAATAATTCATATAAGTTGTAGTACACAATCTTGCAAATTGTTGCAATCCAAATTTTCCAAAAGAGAAAAGTTCATGAACATGCTGTTTGGTGACAGTAGAAAGCATCACAAGTAAAGTTGAAAATGAATTAGTGGTGAGGATTGCAAAATCAATAATATTGCATGTGTAATAATTGATGTTTCCCACCAACAAGGGGCATATACAAAAGCTTAATCATGGTGTCAAAAGGCCACACCACACCCACCCACACCCCTCGTTGTCATGGACACCACTTGAGTCCGTTCCTCTCCCTTGACTCTCATTTGTTCAAAAGGTTAGTGCTCCCAGCAAGATATGACCTAAACACATCATATCAGCAGCCAAAAGAACTCTCTTCCCGTCACAATCTTTTTACTTTCAGTTTCTCTCCATGATTCTCTTATACTGTGGTTAAATCATGAATTTTAATAAATAAAAATAAAAATATGTAAAATATAAATAAATATAGTAACATTCTATGGTTTCATTTGGAAATTTGATAAAAAGCGGGCTTTTGACTTTTTACCAAGCTTTTTAACTTTTTGAAAAGTGATTTGGGAAGTTGGTAAAAAGCTGACTTTTTACTTTTTAGTTTAATATTTGTCAATGGTGTCAAATCAAATTAAAATGACAAAAATACCCTTACCCAACATAAGAGATTTATTTTTTTATTTTTTTGTCATAGGCCCTAATTTGTAATTTTACACTTGCGTTTTCGGATAAAATGTTCAAAAACGTGGCTTTTTACTATGTTCCCAAAACGGCACATATATTTCATACTTTTTTTTTTCTATATATATATATATATTTAAATCTCTACCTAAATCCATAGAATTTAAAATATATGTATATGTAAAATATAATTAGTTCTATTTCATTCACATTTCATTTAATTTTTTTTTCCTTCTCAAATTATTTCCTAAATTTATGAACAAACGCATCCTAAATATCCTAAAAATAAGTAAAATATAAATAAATATAGTTACATTTTACATATATTTTATACTTTTTCTATATATATATATATTTTAATCTCTACCTAAATCCATAGAATTTGAAAATATATATATAGGGAATAGCTTCCCTCTAGTATGGACTGGAGGGTACTGTTGGACCCATAGAGGCTCACTACGGGTTTCGTTTTGATAATTTAAACTGTTCAATGTGTAAAAATTATCGAGTACTATATACTTGTAAAAAAATCACGTGATCAGATATCGATAGCTATGTGATCAAATTAGATTTTTGTAAGCCATTTATTTTTTACCATCCATTTTTTTCATACAAAATTGATTTGATCACATAGCTATCGATATCCGATCAAAGTGATTGTTTATAGACATATAGTACTCGACGAGTTTTACATATTAAACGGTTTGAATTATCGAAACGGGACCCGTGATGGACCTCTACGGGCCCAACTGTATCCTCTGGTGACCGGAGGGAGGCCATTCCCATACACGTAAAGTGTAGTTCGTTCTATTTCATTCACATTTCATCTCTTTTTTTTTCTTTTTTTGCCTTTTCAAATTATTACTTAAATTCATAAACAAACACATCCTAAATATGCTCTACTTTTGAGTTATAATTTTAAATTTTTGATATCAATATTTTTTTAATGTAACTTGTCGTTATTGCTTTTTCTTATGCAATTAAGAACTATATGATAAATAATTGGAAAAAATCGTAAAAAAGTATTATCCAATTCTTTATAAACATTAATATGTAAAATCATAAATTTTTTCATAATTTTTTAATTGAACTTTGAAAAAAACACTGACTAGTAATTTCCCTAAATAATTTTCGATGACAACAATCAACACAATTGAATGATTGTAGGCATTGCATATGCATGCTAGCTTCCTTACTTATATATATATATATATAGAATAAATTATATAAATGGTCCCTGTAATTTACATCATGTGTCAATTAAATTCTTATTATTTTAATTTGATCGATTTTGTCCATTGATTTAACGGATTATGTCATATTGGTCCAATAAATAATAGTTGTTAGGTTTGGTGGACAGAAACTCAAACAATGTGTCAATTTGATCATTGTAGTTTACACAATATGTTAATTTGGTCCTTATTGTTTTAATTTGCTCGATTTTGACAGAGATCAAATTGACACATCGTGTAAACTACAATGACCAAATTGATACATCGTTTGAGTTTTCGTTAGGGGTGCAACTTAGATGGGCTCAACCCGAGCCCAGTCCGATTTTTTTTAGGGCTTGGACAAAATATTTTCAAATTCAGTATGGGTTTGGGTAAAAATCCAGAAACCCAAATTAAATTTGGACGGGCTTGAGCAAAGATTTCAAACAACCCGAGTAACCCGAAGCCCGAATTATACATATATAGATATATAAAAATATTAAATATATATATATATTATTAGCCATTACATGATATTAAAGTAATTTATATTATTAAATCGTATTGAATATATATTATATAGACAAATAATATAAAATCTTACTTTTTTTCTTTTTATTTTCACTCATAAATTGTGAGGACTATTATAGTGAAATATCTCTTACATTATATAAATTATTTGTTTTGATGGTATCAATGATTTGGGCAATGATAGAGACCACTAAAAGTGGTGCTCTAAAGCAACCACTAATGATGTGGCATCTTTTTTTTAAAAAAAAAGAAAAAAAAAAGAAACAGACACAACAATATTGTGGCAGTGGGCAGGATCCACTGCCACATCATTAGTGGTGGCACTAATTAGTACTCTTACTCATTTTCCTAATGATTTTCTATATTAAAAAAAAATGTAAATAGAGTCAAATTTTAAATGTAAATAGCTGTAAAAAAAAAAAAAAAATCATTTACAATTCAGGTAACTTGGGCAATTCGGTTTTAACTCGGGTCGGGCTTTGACAGACAATCTCGGATTACAATTTGCGCTTGGACGGGCTTGGGCAAGTCTTAGTACAACTTGGGCTGGGCTTGGACAACCTCCCAACCCAACCGAACCCGCCCGAGTTACACCCCTAGTTTTCGTCCACCAAACCTAATGATGGTTATTTATTGGACCAATATGACACAATCCATTAAATTAAGAGTCAAAATCAAGCAAATTAAAATAACATGGATCAAAATGACACATCATATAAATTACATGAACTATTTGCATAATTTACCCATATATATATATATATAAAGAAAATATTACATATGAATAAAAAAAAATTTATATTTTATTATGAGTCTTATTAAGGTCTATTCTTGGGGATTTGGTCAAAACCTCCATCATAATGAAATTTTAATGTATTAAAGATAAGTAAAAAAAAGTTTTTTTTTTGAAAAGTCTAACAAATATCACTATTATTAAAATATTAAATTTTAAAATAATATAAATTTTGACATAGATGTCAGTTTTTAATAAAATTAATATTTTTAGAATTCTCTTATTAAAATCTATCAAATAAGATTTATGTTAACTATGAAATTAAAAAAAAAAAAAATTATTACCGTTAAAATTGATGTGAACAGTAACAGTAACATGCTACTCTATTTGATAGTAATATGTTATTTTGTTTGACAGTAACATGTTACCCTAATTCACAGTAACATGTTACTCTGATAATATTATACAAGAAAAAAAAATATTTTACTTTGTTCTTACTCAATTATGTATTTTCTCCTTAGGAGGTTTATGCAAAAAAAAAAAAAAAATTAGGTTATATTTTTTACCAAATAATAATCCAATTGAGGAGTTTTGATTAAAATTCCCTATAAGTAAAAAGAATGCTTAAAGTAATTATATTATTTTTATTGCACTCCTTTTATGTATAGTGGATAATATTTTTAAATTTCTTATCACATTCCTTAAAAATATAGGACAACGCATTTTAAGCGGATTAAGGAAAAAATATAGGACAAATTATACTTTTCACCCAACTTATTCATTCAAAGTCTATTTTGATCTCTTATATTTTAATTTTCACTTAAATTTTAAATGATGATGTGACAAGAAATATTGAAACATAAGCTTCATTTGGCATTGATTACGGTAGCCAACTTTTTTGTGCTGGGACTTTTTTAACCTCGTTTGGTTTTTGGTTTTTGTTTTTAGATTTTTTTGACTTTTATAAGAGAAAAAGTATAATAATTACGATTTGGATGTGATATTTTGTCTTATTGACTTATATAACTTATTTTGTTTTTTTATATTTTTTTAGTCCCAAAATGTTTACTAAACGAGAATTGAGGGACCAAACTAAATAAAACAATGGATATAAAAAAGAGCATTGCTAGGGAGCTCGAAAGCCCCCTCCCCCGAATCCCCCGAATTTCATTTTTTTTTTTTCCAGCAGAAGAAGGAAGAAGAAGAAGTAGGAGAAGGGAGGAGGGAGGAGGAGGGAGAGGAAGGAGGAGGATGAGTGGACTGGAGGGGGCCATACCAGTGGGAGGAGGCAGAGGCGGAGGCGGGACCGGAGGCGACGACGGTGGTACTGCGACGATCGGGGCTGGGCAGCGGCGATCGGGGCTGGGCCGACGACGACGTGGGCAGACGACCGGCGAACCACCTCTCTTCTCTCTCTCTCTCTCTCTTTCTCTCTTTCTCTCTTCTCTTTCTCTCCCTCTCCCTCTCTAGTTCAGCTCCGAAAATGGAAGAAGAAGAAGGAAAAAAAAAAAAAAAACTAATGCCCAAAACGACATCGTTTTGGGCATTAGGGGGATTCGGGGAAAGGAAATTCAAGCTCCCAAGCTTTATTCTATAAAAAATGTACCAAACACTTACATGGGTGTGGTGTGAAACTTACACTCATGTGAGTGTTCAATAAATCTTTTAATAAAATATGTAAAATCTCTAACATTATTCAAGTAAATTTGAAGGGTGAGAAAATCTAATTTTCACTGACTTTGAAGCACGGAGGAAAATTGAAAAATTAGGGCATGTTTGATTGGATGGATTAGAGCATGTGATTGGGATTATTAATCCGTGAGCCCAATTGTCTTATGTTTGTTTTAATATTTTGGTTTAGGATTATTAATCCAATGGATAATTAATCCAACAAATTTGTAGGATTATTAGTAATGGGGTAGGGGTGGGATTATTAATCCAATGGATATTAATCCAATTTGATAGTAAATACTATACTAATTTAATAGAATTATTAATACTTCACTATTAATCTTGTGAATCAAACATGACCTTAGAGTATTAGAAGTGATATGATGGTGACTAAGCAAATTAGTCGAGATTAGCATGCATAAAATGTTTGACACCAAAGATTTTTGTCTGTTCAAAAAAGAAAGTGTAAATTATAAATGCACTCTTTGAGATTTGATTAAAATATAAATCTTTTTTAATGGTTTTAAAAATTATATTTCACCTTCTGAGGTTTCTAATTTTTTAATAAATTGTCATTTTTATTAATAAATCAAGTCAATTAACAGTTTTTAATGATGTTAGAAATATGTTTCAATTGATAATTTAGGTAATTTTATTATTGTATAGAAAAGTAATTATGAATTTTATTTTTTTAGTTAATTCTATTAAAGAAAAAATTCTAACAAAGAAATATTTATAATTTTTCAAGTCATAGAAGGCAATCTGTACTTTAAGCAAATCTGTATTTATAATTTACCTAAAAAGAAAATGTTTTTTTTTATGTTTGTTTCTTGGTAAACGAGACCAAGAAAATACATTTTGCTCCTTATGTACCCTATTAGAGGAGCATAATAAAATTATTATATAAAAAGCATATAAATATTGGATACATATTATACACTAGCATCCACAATTACAACCATGTAATCCAAAATTAAGGAGAATAAAAAGACTCTCTATTCTAAGTTCACACACACCACTGGCCGCCGTTGGCACATAACTTCAAGCAGTGAGTTGCTAACACATACAACAAGACCTGATTAAGCTTAATTCGCCGAAGATGGGTAGGGATTGGATTAAGATTTAATTGGGCGGTGAATAAATTTTGATTAAGCTTAATTGGCCGACGATGAGTTGGAATTGGATTAAGGTTTAATTTGGCGGTGAATAAATTTGGATTACGCTTAATTGGCAGCAATAATTATCTCAATTAATTTAATTAATTTATTTATTTTAAATTAAAGCTTAAGATAGCCATTCTTGATCATCCACTCAAAGCTCAAGTGAGAGAAGGGGCACTTGAGAGTCCAGTAAGCCCAGCCGAATGTGGCTTTACCATAGACTTGGAGTTGGGCCTTACCAAATTTTTTGTAGTCCTCTATTGTCTTCTTGCTTAAATTTGGATGAGCTAGATTGGCTGTTCCCCACTCAGTTGCCCATTCCCCTGCCCAAAAAATAACATACAAAAATAAAAATAAAATACAAATAACAAAAATGCTAATAAGTTTATATATACGATGACAATATTCTTTGTTAAAATTTTTTATTAAAAAAATGCTAAAAACACATCAACTTTTGTAAAAAAAAAAATCAAATGTAGTATTGGCAACATTGCATTCATTTTGATAGTATCCACACTCCGCCAGAATGAGTACATTTACCAGCATATAACATTTTGTGTAAAAGTGAATTTTAAAATAACCATTTAATGAGGTCTGCTATGTAAAATTGGAAGAATTTAGTAGTTCTTTGCACGTCTTTAATATATTCATGCAGCACATAATTACTGCATGTAAAATCCATCCTATTCAAATAATAATAATAATAAATATTTTTAGAGGATTTGGATTCTATTAAAAAAAAAATGAAAAAAAAAGGAGGGTCCACTCCAATTTTTTGTTAGAAAACCTTTTTTTTTTTCTTTTTAATATATGATGTCTTTTACATGTTGTTTACTATACGAATTCACGTAAATATATATATATATAGAGTGAGTGAAATTCAATGGATAATTAGAATACAATAAGGCCCCGTTTGTTTGGGCGGACTGGATTAGCATTATCATGACTAATAGTCTTAAGACTACGAATTCGTTGGATTATGTATCCTATCTTGACTAATAGTCAAGTTTAAAATAATTAGTCCGTATTTCAATTGTTTAACCAAACATCAGATTAATAATTTTATTGGACTATTAGTCCAATTCTAAGCTCCCGTCCACCCAAACAAACATGACCTAAAGGGCATAGAAATTACAATGCAGTAGAGATTTGTTTTTAAGTTTGGTCCAAATCACAACGAAGATACATCTCAACTACACAATATGTCCTTTTTTTTTTTTTGGGTACCATTTTCATGTTCTAAATCTGTACACCTAGCAATTTTTGTACCATATATTTTTTTTAGGGGTGAAGAGAGCAAATTCGAACCATGATGAGTATCATTTTTTCTTAATTAATTAGGGCACGTACCAATGAAAATTTGAGGATTTTTTGGTTTAATAAGTCGATTCAACTCAACCGAAGTGTTGGTGTAGACGAAGTCGATGTTCTGCTGGTGATTCATTTTCTTAAAGACAGGCATGAAGATTTGGTAGTAATGCACATCAATTGCCGATCCTTTCAACTGCCTGGCTAGAGGAAACAGTTCTGTAGGATCAACAGGTTTCATTCCATATTGCATTCGGCTCGCCATGATCACGTAAGCCGTGGACGAGTGCTCTCTCACAGCATTGTAACCAGCACGGTAGTACTTCTTCAGCTTCTCTAGCGTAACATACGGCGCACACGGCTCGTTCAACAGCTCCACAGCGTAAAGGCTCGGGTGCTTAGCATATCTAATAAAAGTAATACATAATGGGAGAAATGTTAGGGATCATGAAAATTTTTTTCATGAAAATGATCATGAAAAATTTGTGACCCTTTAATTACCTTAATTAGTGTGTAGTGCTTTATTGCAAGTGTAATCCAAAGATTACAAATCTTTCATGACCATTTTCATGAAAGACTTTTCATGATACCTAGCATTGCTGTTTTTATACAGAATGTAAGGGTAGACTAATATGTTAATCATGGCATTTTTGTAATTATGAATTATGATGAATTTTACCTGGCAGTTAGAAAGTCTATAACATCTACTGTCTCTTGTATGTTTTGGTCAATCTGTCCCCATTCCACAAACCCATCTCTGGAAGAGCTAACTGCACTGTTAGTTTGAGAACCCGGTGCAGCGTGTAGGTCGATTATAACCTTCATGCCATATTTTCTGGAACCAAATTAACCAAAGATCCTCATTCAAGATACGACCATGTAGTTAAGAATGTATTGGAACAGAGGGACTGAAAAATTTCAGGACAGAACATCGCAATTTTATAGTAATTCAATCGGCATTCTTGGTTGGGTGAAGGCATCTAGTTGAACTATTGAGTACTAAAAACGAAACAGAGAGTATATTCTGAGGATTGACAGTGAATTTAACCCTAAAGTAAAAAATACATACCGTGCCCACGAGAAGGCATTGTCCAAGGCTTTTAAGGATCCTCCAACGTATGGCGCTGGGGGTGTTGGATCGAAAGCTATCCACCACCCCACTGGAATTCTCACAGTGT